>JAPMOR010043257.1:0-40299 GCA_026543865.1 Argiope aurantia
TAGAAAATAAACTTCAGGAATGTTCTTTAACTGAATCATTGCTAAAAGAGAAGCTGGAACAAAGCATTACTGAAAAAGCAGAAATTGTTTCTGAATTGACCACAGAGAAAGGCATAAGGTTAAATCTCCAATCTTCTATAGATGAACTTAACAATAAGATAAAATTATTGATAGAAGAAAAAGCATGTAAATCTTCAGAATCTGATGAGCTGAAGAAAAGGATTGTAGATATGAAAATTGATCAGGAGGTAAATAATTTTTTTTTAGTCGGGATAATCTTCCTTAACAATCATAAGTTCTAAATAAATTATTTTACTAACAAATTTATGTGGAAGTTACAAGATTCCCATGAGCCTTAGAGCAAATTGGATTTTATTTTACTGTATTTAGATCTCCAAAAACCCAATTGATTTTTCAGTGGATCCGTGAATTATAAGAGAAATATACATCTACCATTTTTTTGGAAATACGAGAAAGTCAGTTTGTCTTTGTTTTGACTTGAAAATATCATTAAATTGGGAGAGAGAAAAAAAGAATTTTTAATGTGGTAATACTACCCCCCCCCCATCACTGTAACATTTGGAGGAGTCTGTAAGGTAGTATCAAATATGATTATTACCACAACTGCCAAAGAATCTTCAACCGACTTAGCAGTTGGAGATAATAAATTTAAACTCTTTATTGTATCTCTATATTGCTTAAATATACAGCTAAACAGTCTTTGAAATATATAGAGAAGATATTATTCATATAGTTTTTATCAAATGATTTCTAATTTATTCTGAGATGTTTTCTATGACTAAAATTGCTGAAAAATTCTTCTTTGGGAAAACAAAATGCTGTTCAGGATGTGTAACATCATGAAAAGTGCTTAAATTTGAAAGCCATTTTTAAGCACCTTAAAAATGTTTGAATTAAAAAAAAAAGTCTCTTAAAAAGTGCTTATTTTTTTCGAGAAATACAAACGCAGCATTTTGTTTCTCCACACATTGAAAATGATAATTCAAAAGCATAGTCGTAAAAGCTTGTTTATCAGGTGTATCAAGAAAGAAATCTCGTCCAAGAAAAAAATTCAAACAAGGAATCCTGGGTGAAATAGATCCAAGGGTTCCAACATATATTAAGATGAGCCTCTTTTTTATTTTATTTTTTTCCCTCCTGCTCCCTCTTTCTTCAACCATGTGCATTGCTGTTTATATAAATGCTGGAATAATTTTCTGGAAGAAGCAGTACAATGTACATATTATGTCATTCTTTTTCCATTTCTAAAAACATTCAGAAAATTTTTCTAATGTTTGAGATGAGGAATTTATATAAATTATGCATGATAAGTATGTGTTTAACGTTTTTTGTGATGTTAAAGAAAAATGCAGAATAAATGCAAACAAAAGTGTAGTAGGATGAATTTGGTGTGCCAAAAAGATATGTCAAACATGGTAAAGTTGGTGTAAAAACACCTGAGTTGTAATTAATTGTGGTGTGTAAGTATGTTAGTCGATCATATAAAATCTGTGATGAGATTTTAACTTGAACCATAAGTTTTCAATGATAGTGATTTCTTCCATTGTCTACTTTTTAAATGATCTCATCAATTTGAAAATTATTATTCGTTGGATCAGTATTGTTAAATTTTAGTTTTTACTAAGGAAAATAACTGCTAGTTTTGGGACAAAATTTTTAAAGTAATAAAAAGAATTCTTTTTTTTCTTTTATTCAAAACTTATTTTTTAGGGTTTAGATTCTATCATTTTATAACAATTTTTCTTTTATTTAATAATTCTTATATATATTTTTCCCCAATGATATTTTTCTTTACATATAAAGGTTTGTCCTGATTTATAGAGCAGTGTGCAGCATAAACCATTGCAGTTAAGAAAATGGAATTTGGTAATTTACTTCTTGGATATTAGATGTCCACTAAGAAAGGATATTTCAAAATTTTAGAAGTTTTATTTAAAAAAAAATGAAACCAGAATTTGAATTTGTTGTTGCCATAATATCAAAGCATAATCTGACAAAAAATGTTTTAACAATATTTTAAAGGTTTTAAAAAATTGCTTTTCAATTATATCAATTTTGTTTAAATGAATGCATCCCCCCCTCTTTTAGATGTAGTAATTTTTTAAAAATTAATTTCGGATGTAATTTATAACAATGATTTTTACTATAATAAAATTCAAAACAATATCTTCGCTTCTTGGGTTCATTGATTTACTGATCAAGTTTGATAGGGGGGGGGGGAGAAGAAGGAAATGCTTTTTTTGCTTTAATTTGAACTTGATTAAAAATTTAAAGCAGCTCTTTGAATAAAATTCATTTGATTTTTGATAAGCATTAAAGCTATGTGATATATTGTCACACTGGCTCCAAAAAATACTTTTTATAAACTCCTTGACTAACATTTTTTATTTTCATTTTGCTTCTAACTACAGAGCTGGCTGTTTTTTAACTTCTCAAATTTGTTTCCGTTATTCTTGGTTTAGTTTGGTTTAGTTATATTAACGTCCCGTTTGAAGCAGCACTTGGGCTATTTTGGGACGGACCTCGTAATTCTGAACCGCTGTCAGATGACGAGGGCGACACCTGAGCTGGCACCCCCCTCTCCATACCACACCACACCAGCGGGAGGATGTTTGGTCAGGGCGGATTTAACGTGCAACAGACCCCTTTGCACAACGGTTCTTCGCTGGAATCGGGTCTCGAACCTGAAACCCACCGGTTCCGAAGCCGAGACCTTACCACCAGGCCACCGCGGCCTTCAGTTATTCTTGGAAACTAGAAGTTGTTGAAGCATTTTCATTTCTTTGCAAAATATATAATCACATTTTAGTAAGTAGGACATAATAAAACCATTTTTTTTATAGTCTGATAGATCATTTCTGAACACTGCTATTTTTTGCTATTAAAAATGACATTGTTCTGTCATCGATTTCATCATAATTTTGTCAGTCTTATGATGGCCATTTAAAAAAGTCAGTCTTATAAAGCCATTCCGAAGTGCTGGGATCTTGGCTTTATAAGACTGAATCAGTATTAAGATAATAATAAGAAGAATATTAGGTTTTTAAATATAGCAAGTTAGCACAGGAGGAAAAATACACTTTCCATCCCATCTATATTGAATCTTATTTGTTGATTCATATATAAAAATCAAATACAAATTGTTTTCCTTTGCTATGCTTCTACATCAATGTTGACATTTTCAGAACTGATGTATCTATCTAAATAAAATGTGGCAGTTTGTTAATTTTAAGAAATATTGAAAAAAAAAAAAGCACAGATTTTTATTGTTAATCTTATGAACTTTGACATAATTTTTTGGTATTGGTAGCTTTTTCATTATAACTTTTTTGTTTTTGTGAAAAATAAAAGGACACCATTTGTTTTACAATAGAATACGTTGTGCATATACAGAAATATTAAAGTTTTAAAAATAAACATTTACAATTAATTTTTTAAATAGTTTTTAAAAAACTATGCATTTTTATAAAGCAAAATATCACATTGCGTAGAATATATGCAAGTTTATGTATGTATGCATGTACAAAGTACTTAATTTTTGCAATAATTTCTTATTACGCACCCTGTATAAGGAACTAAGTTACATAAAATATTATATTGAAAATTTTAGTGAGCATTAATCCCGTTGAACAACTGACTACCAAAAGAGACTGGTATTTAAATAAATGCAAGTGAAAAATTTGATGAAATTATGATAAATAATTATTTATGATAATTAACTATATTTATTTTTTTGAGGTAATAAGAATCGTATTGTCAAACAATGTAATCGTTGTGATAAAAAAAATAAACTCCCTTCTCTTATAGTCAGCTTTCACTCAGGTAATATATAATAATTAAAATATTTGACAAAATTTTTAAACCACTCCCTCAGGTATAATCTCTAGAACGGATTTCGGCAATTTTTGTTTATGAAAGTTAATATGTCATCAGTGGTCCCAAGTTCTCCATCACCATCCATTTTTGAGAGAAATTATACTTTGTTGTTTATTCTCTGAGTTCTTCATTGTTCTGTCATTAAATAAAATAAAGTGTTTTGTTTTGATTTCAATGTATTGATTTTTATTTCATATGCAAGTTTATGACTTCTAGATATATTATCAAGGATCGTCTGATTTCTCTGTCTCCTGTTTTCAAGAGATATTTGAATTGTAAACTTAGACAGAGTCGCCGACTTTAACAACTTGACAGATTTTGCCACCTTGAAAACATAGCTAAGCAATCTAATGCTCTATCTATGCAATTATAATTTGATTGCTTAATTGCTTTCTTTTGTTCAATAACATGTGTTTCATTAAAATGGGTCGGCATGATCACATTACTGGTCTTTGAATGTGGTTAGAATTAATAGGATTAATTGAATCATGTCAAGCAACTTTCTTGAATTACATCTTATCTCAATAAAAATATAATTACAATAATATAAGTAAATTCTGCTTAATAATGATACAGTATTCTGATTGGTTAGCTGTACATCCAAGGAACGAAAATTGGCAGAATCGAGGAAGTTGGAGTCGAGGATACTGATCGTTTACCAGTCATCTTTTAAGCTAATTAATTTAATGAATTACACGTATTCTAATTAAATGGTTACTTTGTAAAGTGAAATGAACCAATTCAATTTTGAAGAACTTTTCAAGTCCAATTCCGATTGTTTATGAAAATGTAACTAAATTATAGTTATTACTCTAATATTTTATAGAAGCTAATGATACTTATTCAAAATAAAGTTACTACTTAATAAAAATACAAAGTTCTTTTAAGTAAAAGTATTTATCCAAATATTTCTTCAGGTCAATACTATTTTAAATAAAACCAAATTTTATGGAATTCCCACCCTCAACTATAAATCAGTGTTCCTCTGTGTATTAACGCTCATACATTCGAAAAAGTCGATAATTTCAAATACCTTGGCACAATGATTAATGACAATAATAAATTCAGAGCAGAAATTTACAACAGAATAAGAATGACTAATAAATGTTTCTTTGGACTGAAATAGCAATTAAGATCCAACTTAATCAGTTGAAAAACTAAACTAAGAATTTCTAAGACTCTTATTATGCCTGTTCTGCTCTATACAAGTGAAACTTGGACTCTCAGCATTCTCTGAACATGTTCGAGAGAAAAATCCTTAGAACAATGTTTGACCCAGTACTAGAGAGAGGATGTTGAATTAGATTCAATTTTGAATTATACGAACTCTACAGGCAACCATGGATAACTCTGGTTATCTGAAGCACTAGGGTTAAGATGGCTAGGCTATATCTAGAGAAGCTTTGAAAACAGCACCCTAAAAATATCCACTTTTAAACCCTAAAAATATCCACTTTTTATTCTGAAACAATTTTTTTATAGACTGGTGCTCATAAAATTGTGAACAATTTCATGAGCACCATTTTTATGAATAATGCCCAAGACCATTTATATGAATAGTTTTTTTATAAACTTATATTTATATTTTGATGACTGGAAATTTGAATTTATTTTATGTCATTGCCTATGTTTTTGTAATTGAATATAAAAGTGAGTTAGGAAAATATAAGTTAATTCAAGAGATGCTAACAAAATTTACGCATGAAAACATGTGAACAGTCAGCAATATTTTGGGATGTAATGATTTATTATATGTTTAATTTTAAATTTCATTTTGACAGGATTTTTTTCTTTCAAATTTAGTATTAATAGTTATAATATTCTATGGCATATTGTTTCTATTATATCTAAACTTTACAACTCATGCCTATCAAACACTGCTTTCATTACAAATTTTCAACCAATAAAAATTTTCTTGGATTATTTCAAAATGTTAAATTTTTTTAATAAATAGGAAAATTATGAAAATAAACAGTTTAAAGATATTTAATATATAAGTTAAAAATGAATAATTTGAAAAAAAAATGTAAAATCTCTAAAACTCAAATTCAAAAATAGAAATTTGTTATTCCACAAATATTATCATATTCATAAGTTATTTATTTCTTAGACAGAGTAATGAGAGAGAGACAGAGTTTTTTTTTCTTTTTTTCTTAATTCTGTGTAATAACAATTGATTTTTATTTCCAAATTTAATATAGAATTTTTTTGGTTATAGGTCAGAATTGAAGATCTTAATGCAAAATTATCTAGCATGAATGCTGAATGCAAAGTTTCACAAAATGAACTTAAGAATTACTTGATTGAACATGATTACATTGAAGAAAAATTGAAATTAACTGAGGAAAACAACAAAAAACTTCATGACGATTTGAATTCAGAGATAAAACAGTCGGAACAATTGCGATGCAGTTTGGATAAACTGAAAACAAGCTTATCCAGTCTTGAAGAAGAACTGTCATTGAAATCTATACAGCTTGAAGAACTAAATGAGAAAATGGAAGTCTCTCATGCTGGATATGAAGTAAGCTGTTTGGTTTGAATATTATTTACTATATAATTTCAGGGTGCGTAGTGTCATTAAAAGTTGTTAAAAACTGCTTATTTTTTATCTTTGATCCTTGTATAAAAGCCTTAAAAGTGTTTATTTTTTACTCAAGTGCTTATTTTTTTCTCTGAAGATAAAATAAATTTTAGGAAAGTTACATTCGCCCTAATATAGGAATGCATTTTTTTTTTTTTTTTTTTTGTCATCTTTCTGTAGAAAGAGCTGCCCGCAATGAAGCTATAAGAGTGGCTGATTCATTTGCATTAATGATCCAAGGTTGAAAAAAGTTTCTCAGTTGATAGTATATAGTATGTTAACTTTTGAATATTATTCAAAAGTTAAGTGATTTAACTTTTTTTTTCTCTCCTTCTATTGCTTGCACTGATAAGAGGGAGGGGGGGGAATCTTTTCAAGGATAATTTTGTGCTTTGGCCGAAAATATGTTTGTAAAGTTGGTTTAGTTGTGATTTAAACTCAATGTTGCACTTTTGTTACAACTGTTACTTCTTTATAGAATATTTATGGTATTTTAATATTTTTATCTATAAATTCTTTAAATATTTTTACTATATGTAAATTTTGTGCAAAAGTTGTATTTTTTTACCATATGCTGAGAAAGTGGGTATTCATTTCACTGTACACTTATAAATGTGAATATATTAAATGGTTGAAGGCTTCCAAAAATAAGTATAAAGCGGGATGTTTATTTTGTTCCAAAGAATTTGATATTTTTAATATGGGAGAAGCAGCTGTAACAGCACATGAAAGGTAAGACTTTATTTTTTTTATTTGTGTAATAATTTAAATTAGAAAACTATTGACCAATTCTTTTGGATTCTATTCAGAAAATTAAACTCTTCATTGGATACATAATCGATTGTTTCTATATATTTGATGCTAATTTGCTTTGTGTGTGTGTGTGTAATATTTTTGAATCGGCATTAATCCGGAAAGATACATGTTAGGTGCTGATACCCAAAAATTGGGTTTCCAGTGGAAAAATTCTGATTTCACAGAAGCTGCATCCAAGGTGACTTGAAAGTTGATCACAGATATTTCAGAAATATCCCTCATTTTCTCATATATATAAAAAACTGTCTGTGCCTTTGAAACATGATACAGATATTTGCCTTTCAGTATTGGATAATTTAAGAAACAGTAGCAATTAAATTTTATTTCTTATTCCAATTTGAATAAATTTGCTTTCCTGAAATAAATGTCGCCATCTAAATTTATGACAAGGCAATTCTAAATTTGAAAATAATCGTATTCATGCAAATTTTATAAATAGAAGCATGAAACTTTGTTTATAAATGTATTTAAGACAATATTTTACTTATTGGTTTTTCCCTCTAAGAATATTTAATGTTTATTTCTTATTATCATCTACAGAAACCAAAGCATTTTGTACGTTTGCCTACCTTTAAAGAAACGTAGCAACTAAAAATGACTCTACTGTAATATTTAAGGAAATAAATGATGAAATAAAATGATCTACTTTTTGGAACACTCTTTGTGTTTATTAAGGTCTTACCGAGCAGATGTAAGTTCTATTCCCTATAGCTTGATACATTATAAATATTACATATCATTAAATCCAAATAAACCTTATTAGATTTAAGCTAATAATTTCATCTTGTTTTGTCGTTGAAAAACGTCTATTAATATTTTACATACATGATGAGTTTCGCTTTAGACATTTAAAAAGAATCAAATTAGGGGGGGGTGTAGTTGTTATACATATATATATAGCATAATTTTGACAGATCTGTGAAGGATAATATTTTTTGAATGAACTTCAATGTATTTTACCTCAAGTGGCATAAGTTTTACACAGGGACAGAAGTGGGATGTGTTTGTTTTCCCAAAAATATAAGAGTGGAAATAACTAAATTTCCCCCTTTAGTGGTTTTATTATGAGATTCTGATAGGGATTATCAACTTAGTAAAGGGTGTCTTGGATATTTTTCAAACAACTGTGTAGGTGCCATTGTGGCGGTTTGCGATGAGCAAACCGCCACAATGTTATTTCAAATAATATTAAATTGTTGCTGCCTTTCCTTGCTGTTTCCACTCCTTAATATCATATTGCATTATAACTACAAATGAGAGTTATTTTTGCATTTCCTCGTATCTTGAATATACATACAGGGAAAACACAAAGTATTTTTTTCTTTATATTTGAGTGGCAATCCTATGTGTATCTCTTCTCTTTATTTCATATATCATTGTTTTCTTTTTATATTAGTATTCGAAAATATTGCTGAAATAAGTCATTTTTAAAAAAATGTTTCTTATTTTTTTACCTGAAAATGTTATGCCTTCCGGCACACACATACACGGACTTTAGCTTATTGTTACGGAATCGGAAGAAATGATTTTGGAAATGTTGTTTGAAATTTGAAATGGCTATCTTGTTTAGGTAGGAATGATAAAAAGATTTTTTTTTTTGACAATGAATACACTCACTGAAATTGAATGATATACAAAGAAGTATAAATAATATTTATTTATTTACTTTATTATTCAAGTATAGGGTAGACAATATTTTTTGTTTTTCCGTCTTCAGCAAAAAGAAATAAATTTCTTAGCTGTCTGACCTGTGAGCATCCAACATGCAACTGGCTATATGAAAACATAGATTTTTTTAGGTTCAAAGCAATAAGTTGGTAAAGTTTTATCGCACATCAGATGAATGGTATGGCAGCGCATAAAATATGAACAAACAAAAATTCATTTTTATATATTAGATAAAATAGTTTTTACAGACATCTTGTATTCTTTGGAATTAGTAATACAGTAACTCAAGTTTGAAATTTCTTGTAAAGTTGGCTTAGACCCAGTTTATTCATGAGGTCCCAAACTGTATTTCAAAGACTGACATAGGCTTATTGTAACTTATTTAAGTCTGCTTTATATATGGATGACAAATGTTTAAATCTATATATTTCAGAATCTGGAGAAATTGAAATTTCTTAAGTTAATTTTTTCGGGAGAATAAATTTTCTATTTTTTGATAATCAAGCTCTAGGATCAATTCAAAATGAAAACTGTTATTATAAGAAATTAATCTTGTTAATGGTTTTTAAATTTGTAATATGAACAATTTTTGTGATGGTTTAAAAACTTTTTAGGTACTTTGAACAGAAATAAATTCTGGAAATGTTGAGTATGTACATAGATGTGTTTTCTAATTATTATTTTTTTTAAGGGAAAAATACAAGACATGCTAGCAAGTTTGAAATCTGATCAAGCAAAGTGCTCTTTATTAGAGAACCAGCTTCAAGAATATGAGCTGAAGGAAATTTCATTAAAAAACAAAATCATAACACTAGAAAAAGAAGTTGATGCACTTTCATCAAGATTGGGTGAATCGATTGAAGAGAACCAAAAATTGAGATCGGATTATGAAAGCCAAGCAAGCATGGTATCAGTTTTAAAAGAAGAATTGAAAGATAAATGCATGCAAAATGATCAGTTTGCTGCTGAAACAGGGAATTTAAAGAAGCTCTATGAGGTATTTACATTCATTTATTTGATTTATTGAGTATTCTGTATTGAATATGTTGTAGATTTCTCCTTTGATTATTATTTCAGTTTTTAATGTTTGTAAGATGTATTTAGGATTTATTACTCTATATAATTTATAACTTTTCATATTTTAATGCAGTGTTATCTTAAATTTGTTTAAAATCTTTTATTTAATTTCTTATTTTATGTTTTAAAACAGAGTATCCACTATTTAAGAAAATGCCAATTTTGATTACAATTATGAGAAAGTTGCAAAAGTTTGCCTAAGTTCCGCTACTTGCAAACTTTTTGGACATAGTAGTCATCAGAATAAAAAAGAGCAAATATTGCAATTTTTGCAACAAATAAACTTTATCTTGTGCCTGATATTAGAGCAAGTTCTCAAATCCATTATTTGTATCTTTTTTAAATTGTTCTTTATTATATCTAAAACACTTTCTACTGTATGTGTATATTCTTTTTCATTTAATTAAATGAAGTGATTAATTGCTAAGCACAAATGGGAGAAGTAGGAAAGAGAAGAATAGATCGTAATGCTATATTACCATTATTAAATATTTTTCTTTGGTCATTTGCATCTTTGGAACTATATATATTGATTGCAAAACAGGGTTACTATATTAGAAAGTGATGTTTTTACTGGAAACTTCCATTATTACTTTTATATTTTGTATGTATTATATTTTTCTGTTTTCACCTTTTTAATTAATTGAATTTGTGGCTTACTCTAATTTCTATGTAGTATTATGGAAAAACTGATTAATGGTAATACTTTTTAGAAAAAGTATCATTTTAACAGATCTGAATAGATATTAAAGTCTTTTCAATTTTAATTTCTTATTACAATTTTGTGTAATGCATGATGCACGGTATTTAATTCCCCCATTTTGGCAGTTTTCCTTTTGTTTTGTTTTTCATTTTTGTTAATGTATTATTTTATTATATATCATAGATATTTTCATTTGGATTATTATGGTTTTCCCCCTTCCAGGTTGATGTTCAAGATCTACAAAAAAGATTAGCTGTGACTGAAGCTGAAATTAGCACAGCTAAAATTCTGATCCAAAATTATAAGGAAAATGAAGCATCTTTACTGAATAAAATAACTTTATTGAGTGCTGGAGAGCAGAAACTTTCTTCCTGTTTAGATGAAGAAGTTTGTAAAAGAAAAAATCTCGAGTTAATTATTGAAGATTTGAAACAGTTTATTTTTTCATTAGATGATGATTTGTCACACATGTCTGAAGAATGTAGAATTATTGATCAAGAATTTCTAGCTTCTCAAGATTATTGCAAGGTTTTTTTCAGTGTTTTTATTTTTCAAACTATACCATGCACTATTATTTATGATTAAATTTTGTTACACTGGTTGCTCTTGCCCATAAAAAAGTGTCTTTAACTTACAGATAATCTATTTAAAGTTTAATATAATAAAATAAAATAGTTAAATCAATGTCTTTAACAGCATTAGTACAGCATTCCAAAAAATTGTTTCTTCCTCATTTTTCTATGAAAAGTTATGTTTTGTAAGTCTGTTGGTTTTTCTTATTACCTTTTCTATTGGTTTGTGTAGCATCTTGAAAAGTACTTAAGTTTGAAAACTATTTTTAAGCACCTTAAAAGTACTTAGTTTTGAAAAAAAGTTTCTCAGAACAACATTACTTTTCTCGAGAAGTGTGAAGAAAGATGTGTTTTGTTCCCCACATGTAGAAAAGCATTCGAGAACATAGTTGCAAATGTTTGTTTACCTAATGTATCAAGAAAGTAAATCAACAAAAGGGAAGAATTTGAAGAAGGAATTCCAGGATGAAATAGATCCAGGGGCTCCAACACGTTAAGATAATGAACCTTCCCATTCCCCCTTTTTGTGCATTACCGTTTTTTAAAATACTGGAATTGTTATCTAGAAGCAGCAGTATGAGTTGCATACTGTGCTATACTTGTTGCAATTTCAAAAGTGTTTGAACTTCAATTTTTAGTGTTTTGGATGTTGTTTCTGTGCTTGATGAATATATGTCTAATCTTTTATGTTTCGTTAAAAATGAATACACAGATTGGTCCAATCAACGGAAAATAAAAATGCGCAGAATGAATTTGGTGCATAAAAGAAATATATTCAATATGGGAAAAATTGTTCTAAAGACATTTACACTGAAGCTTTTTTATACAGGGTGCAGTAAAAAAAAACTTGGACAAAGTTATTACATCGTAGAATAAAAATAAATTAATTTCTTTTTAATTTTTTTTGTCTACCACTTCAATTATAACATATTTTATAATGTATCCTTTAGTTTACATAATGTTTTTTGGCTTTTTTTACTATTCCAAACGAAAGATCTGCTATTTTAGAATTGTTTAAGCAAGGAAAAGAACAGTATGAAGTCCTTCGTTTGCTGAATGTGCCTCGGCAAACAGTGTCTGGTGCAATCTATTGTTTCAAATAGTTTGACAATGATAGTTAAATCCAGGAAGTGAACCAAAACCTATGGTGAACACTTTCAATAACCGCAAGGTTATCAAAAAGCGAGTTCAATGAAATTGAACTGGGAATAAGAGACCAATCAGTGCAACGAATGGCAAAAGCTAGCTTGGACTGAAGCCTTACAAGTTCCAAAAAGTTCAGCCACTCACTGAAGAAAACAAACCCGTGCAGCTCTAAAGACGCCGAAAACTTTTAAATCAGACCGCGTCAGCGCTGAGAGAGATTCCTTTTCACTAATGAGACATTTTTTACCGTCCAAAAGCTCGTAACTAGTCTGTAGACGTTCCAAGCACTTCAGCAATTGTTGGACATCGCGAAAATCCAAAATCGGTCATGGTCTGGGGCGGGATTTGCGCCAGCGGTAAAACATCTTTGATTTTTGTTTATGGAGGCGTTAAAATAAATCAAAAAGTGTGCCATTGGGAGATTCTAGAAGCTGTTGTATTTCCGTGGGCCAAACACAATGTAAAATGGGAATTTCAACAAGACTTCGCACCATCTCACAAGGCTAAAAAGACAGAAGAGTGGTGCAAGGCGCATTTTCCGGACGTGGTATCATCTGGAGAATGAGCACGATACTCACCGAATCTCAATCCTATGATTACAGCGTATATTCCATTTTGGAGTCTAAGGCTTGCACTAAACGACATTGAAGTTGGGACTCGCTAAAGCAACGGGAATGGGGTAGAATAAAGGTAGAAGACTTGCGACCCATTACTGAAAATTCCAATAAGCATTTGCGCCTACGCTTCTGCATCGCTGCAAACGACGGCTATTTTGAAACAAATTAAATTTATTTATTAAAAGTTTACTTTTATTATTTGTTTATTTTGTTAATTTATTTATTTTTAATCAAATTATATTAAAAATTGTTTGTCCGAGTTTTTCTGCCGCATCCTGTAGTGCATTGCGCATTCGATTATCATTTTCATTAATATGTTGTTTTGGAGCAATCCATTGAAACAACTTATTAAAGGGATTTTACTGTGCTATATTGAATTGTAATTAATTGCAGCATGCAATTACATTAGACAACTGCCTAAAATCTAGTATGGTGTGATTTTAATTCGTTGCCATAAATTTTCAATAATCATGTTTTATGAATGCAGATCATTATTTATTGGACCAATCTCGCCAAATTCTAGTTTTTACTAAGGGATGCTGGATCTGATAGTTAAACTTTAAAAAAGAAGTGTTTTGAAAAACTTTTTATTCTTTCAGATTTTAGAATAATTTTTTTCTTTCTATTTATAACTCTTATAGAATATTTTTTTCCCCCATAGTGAAATATTTAGTTGCATGCAAACATTTGACCTGATATATGAGCAGTATAAACCATTGAAATTTGGGAAGTTATTGTTGGAGTGTTAAAGGCCCATTAAAAGTGGATTTTTCAAAATTTTAATTAGAAGTTTAATTTGAAAATATAAAAAAAAATTATAGTCTGTTTTCAAACATCAAAGCATATTATCACACAAAAGTTATTTTTTTCACCATTTTAAAGATTTTAAAAAAGTTTTTTAATGATACCAATTATATTGTATGAATACATTTTTTCCTTTAATTTCAGTAATTTGTAAAGAGTCAGTTTTTAACAAAATTTGTAATAAAGATTTTTATTATAATGAAATTCAAAACAATATCATTACTTCTTCGAATCATTGAGTCACATTATTTTACCGCTGTTAATTTAAAAAATTGCTTTCATTAAAATTTTTAAGCAACTCATTGAATAAAAGATACTTTATTTGTTAAATTTTGAAGCAATGCAATATATTGTCTGGCACTGGTTTCAAAAAAAATTCTTCAACTGGCTTGCAGAACTGACTTTTTTTTATTTTTAGCTTCATAAATTTGTTTCTGTTACTTATGAAAACTATGACGTGTTAAAGCATTTGCATTTCTTTGTAAAATATATATTCACATTTTTCTATAATTTTTTTTTAATTAAAATAAGATTATTTTTTTTCATATTGGTTATAAAAGCAGGCTTTTATTAAATTATTAGACTGGTAAAAAAAAAATTCCTTTAATAAACTTCAGAAGTAAAGGGCAATAAGACAGTTTTTATATTGTCTGACCATTTCTGAATGCTACTGATCTTTTTAAAAAATTAACCTAAAAATGCATTTAGAATATAACTTTGTTCTATCCTCAATTTCATGGCCATTTTGCCAATCTTATGATGGTAGCCATTCTGGAATGTTTTAGTTTTATAAGACTGCAAATAAAATTACTAAATATATTGAATTAATGCAGCAGGAAATTTACACTTTTCATCCCAGTCATGCTGAATCTTATTTACTATTGCATATATAAAAGCCAAATACAAAATTTTTGGTCATACTGTGGTTCTATATCAATATCGACATTTTCAGAAATGATGTATCCATTTAAATGATTTGTTAATTTTGAGAAATGTTCAAAGAAATCAGATATCTTTATTGCTAATCTTATAAAAATTGCCTTATTTTGTTGGTATTGATGTTTGGTTACAATTTTACGTTGTTGTCATAACCAAAAAAGGCATTTGTTTTACTATAGAAGACATTGTGCAAATATAGAAGTAAATATTAAAATTTAAAGAAGACACATTTATAATTAATTAAAAAAGGTTTTTTTCAATAAAAAATGCATTATATTAAATAATAAATATCCTTTGCTTAGAAAATATGCATATTTACATATGTAAAGCTGCTTAATCTTTTTTTTTTTTTTTTTGCTTAATTGGTTTAAAGCAATTAAAACTATATGTTTTGTTCTTAAAATCGTTTATTCTGAATATATTATATCTGAGCAATAAATTAAACAGAAAGACTTAACTAGAAACTGAAGATTATTAAACATTGTAGCAAATGTAATTCAAGACATAATTTAACACGTTACATTTGAATTGAAGTTCTATAATTCTTGCATAGCTTCGATTAGTTATTGAAATTCTTAATGTGCAAGACAAAAAAATCTAGGCTCCTTTTTGTATTATTTTCTATCTGAGCTGCTATTTTTCCTATATGTCGTGGTTGCATAAAATACTGTACAGAAAAATTAGATAAATGCAAGTACATTGTTTAAATTTTAAGATTCAATTTTGATAATTTAATAAGTCAGGTGAATATCCCATTTCGTCCTAATTCATCAAATTCATGAATTTTTTTAGCATAATTTTTAATGCACTTATGTTTTACCTATTAAAATTAATCTATTTTTTTAATTTAATTCATTATGGTCTGATTAATTATTACCAATTTCTTTTACCAGAAATTTAAAATGTTTTTATACTTAATAATTAATTTAAGAGTAGAATTTTATAGTTGTGAATTTGAGATCCTTAAGCTGAAAAATATGAATATATATATAATATATTCTTTATGACAGAAGTACTTTCTATTTTTTTATGTGATGTTAAAATATTTGCAGTTTTGAAAAATGATTGCAAATGGAATAAATCATGTTGTTTAATTTAATTCCTTTCCTCAACAAAAAACTATTTCTGAAAATTTATGTTGAACATGAAATTAGGAGTTTATCATAATTTTTTAAAATTAAAGTTTGCTATATTTTTTAATATTTAGAATAATAGCTTTTTTTGTTTTAATAATTAAAATGTATTGATGCTATGCTTTGTTGGATATTCTTTACCATCATTTAAGAGTTATTTTTAAAAATTTAGAGTGTTCTTTTAAAAAATTATCATGATACTCAAATGAACATAATGGCTGCTTTTAGGAGACATAAAAATTATGTAATGTTTCTTTTTTTTCCTTTTGTTTTATTTTAGTTCAGTGTTCAAGAATTAGAAAAACAATTGTCTGTTGTTAAGGAAATGTATTCAACCCAGGAAGCTGAACTGAAAAATAATTTAATTTATGCAAATGATTTAAAAGAAAAGCTGAAATCCGTAGAAGAAGAAAATACACAGATGTCAGCTATTATAAAGGAAGAAAACAGTAGAATTATTTCAATGCAAGAAGCAAATGCTGAACTTCACAAAGAAATTTTTATACTGAGAGAACAGTTGTCCTCTCAATCTTTTGAACTTTCTGGTTTGCAGAAAGCCATGGAAATTGTGAATCAGCATAAGGTAAAAAAAAAAATCATTTTTTAAATTTTTTAATGCAAATTTCAATATTTTATAATTGATTCATTAATGTCTTCATTAAAAATTATATATTAATACATTGAAAATGTTTGTTTTATAGGAAATAAAGAGTGTTTTGATAGTAAGGAAAATATTATTTATAAAATTCTGCAATCAGTTAAACTGTTCCAGCATTCTGTTTAGCATTTTTTTATTAAAAAAAGTACAAAATAAAATTGAAGAACTTCAAAATAAATTGGCAGAATCTGAAGTCGACCAAATAAATTTTCAGAATCCCATTCATGAGTTATATAAATTAGAATCGTCTACTGAAATGGATCTAAAGAAAACGAAGAAATTACTTTTCTTTTAAGAGCTAAAGTTCAGAAAATCATGGAGCTAGAAAAGGAATTGGAGCATATAAAAGAAGCAAATAGGGCTTTAAAAAAAGAATTGGATTTTAAATCTGTCTTGTTAAATGACATGGCATTTGATAAAGCCCAGTATCAAGTAATTGTAGGATCTATTTATTCTTAAAATTTTTAATATAATCTAGTTGTTTATGCAGATTAGATTTTCTTTCTCCTTCCTTTTTCAGTTTCGTTCTTTTATATGAAGCAACTATTACTACTAAGCAATGACTTAAATATATCAAATTTAGTTATGGGATTTTCTGAATACAAGTGAAATTTTCTGTTACATTTTTGTTTCAATCAGTTGAGAAAAATGTGTCTAAAACACAAATTCCGTCTTTGGATACTGTTAACTCATACCAGGGATTAATCGCTGAAAAACTCGCTAAAGATAGCATGTTAGATTCAGTAAAAAGGCTAAATTCGTTCCAAAAATAATGCTTTGTAACTATTGTATGCTAGTGCTGTGTAGGGTGTTATCTGGGATGCAAGGAAGTGTTGGGAAGACCTCTTCCACTAATTTAATACAGTATACTCTCGGCATAACGACAGATGCAGAATTTTATAAAAAAAAATTATTCAAAATTGCAATATATAATTCAAGAATTGAGTGACAATATTTTACACTTAGCAAAATAAATGACATCTGATTAGTAAATTAGTTGGCCATTATAATAATCAGTTTCTTGATAAGTATTTTTCTTGGATGGCAAGGATGAATTAAATCTTTCACACAGTATTTAATCAGATTTAAAGAAGAAATCCACTGCCCAAGAAATAAACATTTCACAAATTTCAAATGAATCCCTAATTATTAATGAGATACTGTAATCATTGAGTGCATCTGAGATATTTCACTTTTATGAAAATTTTCTCGAAGATTTTCACGTTTTCAGAAAATAATTTTATTTTAAAAGGGGAAGCGACCATATAGGAGAATCGGGTGCATGTCAGTGTATGGTTCCATTTTTTTTTAAGGCAAAAAGTCGCAGAATGTGTCAATTTATCTTCTTAATTTCTTATTATATTAGTTAGTTTGGCAAATTTTGATAAATTCGGCTATAAGTTTTTTCCACCGTGGCAGGAAAGCTAGTACAAAATTCTCCTGCTTTCTCAGAGAAATAAAATGAACACACTTTCGTTTCCAAGAAGACAATAAAATATAATCAAAAGTACTAAAAAATATGCTGCTTCTGATATTTTTTAGCTGATCATTTTTATATAATGTTGTCATTAAATCGTTCTCTTCTTTTATTTTTATTTTATTAGTTTTATTCCAGTCTTTAATCTCTGCCCATGTTCATTTAAACAATTTCAAAGTATGGAAATAAAATAAAGGCAGAAGTTTTATTTTATTTTTTAGTAATTGGCAACATATATGGTTAGTGTTAGAACCATTCAAAATCAGGAGCTGAAAATTACTTCCTAGCCTCTAACTTCTAGACAATTTCAGCTATCGAAAAAGTTTTTAATCGAAAGTTGCTTAATAAGTAAGTTTAAAGTAGTTTCAATTTAATAGCTTATTAGAGAGTTTGCGAGAAAGTTGTAGGGAGACCTCTCCCACTTTTTTAAAATGAACATTTCGAAAAGCTGTTCTTAAAATTTTTAAGTATCTTGGCACATATCCCATGCATTTTCTTAAGGAAATTGACTCTTGTCTAGCTATTTTGCATGTGATTGCATCTGGAACAGAATTACCATCTGTTTTTAATTGATCCAAATTTATAGTAATTGTTTGATATGCTTGTTTTTGTGAGTTGGAAGGGCATGTTAGAACTAGGAAACAGTGAGAGACATAAAGGTGAACAAAAGGTATTTTGGACAAATAAGTCTAGAATTTCTTATACACTTGTTGACAAAAATAATTCCAAGTTTAGACATCAGAAGGCGCTACAGTCTCAAAGCAGTATTTTAAAAGCAGCAGCAGTACTCAAAGCAGTATTTTTTAAAAAGTGTGCTTCATGAACAGAAGTCAAATCACAATACAAGGGTTTCGATATTGCCGCCTTTCACAACAATAGCATAATGCAACCGAAGGGTAAAGTTCGAAGTCTCTGATTGCAATGTCTCTGCTGCAGCTGATACACATGCTTCAATGATGAATCGCTCAAAGTGTTCCAACGGTTGGAATTCTTTGGGTAAACAGTTAATTTCAAATAGCCCTGCAAATAATCACATGGATTGAGATCCCGGGAATATGGAGGCAATCTATGCCAAAGCCTATCTCTTGGGGATAGATCAGAGCAATAACTCGCCCACTGAAGGATTCTTCAATGAAATCAAACACTGTAGTAGTATAGTGTGATTGGGCCCTATCCTGCATAAAACATAAATTCTCTGGTATTTTCTCCAGAGCTTGAAATATGGTAACAAAGTACCGTAAAATTTCAATTGTTTCCCTCAGAGAAAAGGGTCCAATAATCAATCTATCTACTGAACAATCCAGCCGAAACTGTAGTATTTGCAGTGTGCAGGGGTTTTGCCAGACACATAAACTGGTGTCCAGTAACCTATATTTTTCAGTTTTTATTCACAAATACCTCTAAGTAAAAAAGGATCTGATCAGTGAACCATACGCAGCCGACATCAATTTTATTTTCATCAGTCATCGGGAGTATTTCATTGGCGAAGTCTTCTTTTTATCATAGAGCCGTATTTGTGATTTCTTGATGGCACTGTATTTTACAGGCCTTTTTGCATTATTCTGCACATAGTGGTATTTAGACAATCCTGCTTTAGCAACTGTTCGTTAAATAGATGTCCGAAGAAACACGTTCAACAATTTCTTCGACTACTTGCACATTTTGAAGTATAATAACTGACCAGCTGCATTCCTTATTTCCGCCTCAAGTTCAAACTGTTCTTCCATTCCATTCAAAGTTGTTGAATAAATTGTGAATCATTTTCTGGTCGTGATTTTTGTTGAAAGTTTCGCCAGACTTCGTCCTAATCAATGGTATTCCTGTATAATAAAAATACATTACTCCAAGGAATGCGACACAGTGTTCTTCTATTTCCTATAATAACTAATTCAATACATGTGTCAGCAATGCAACAGACTGACGAAAGAACTCGTAATACTTCTGAGTACTGAGTAGAGAAAGCTTTATGTGATTATTAGGCAATCTTGGAACTATTTCCGTAAACCGAAATATAACAAATTTCGGGCATGTCTCTGTCTCTCACTATTTTCAATTCTGTATTTTCAAGTTGGGAAGTCGTTATGAAACACCCTGTGTGCAAATACGTGTTGAAGGAGGGAGGGGAAACATAATTTTACAGATGTGTGGCCGAAAGGAAGAATCTATTGGAATAAAAATTCAATACATTTCACCACGGGGACCATAATTTGCAAATAGATGCATTTGTTTACATCACAACATAATAACAGAGTGACAGAAATTGTTCCCTTTAGTCATCTTATAATGAGATTCTGATAGGGATTTCTTTGACGCATATAGCCGTATGAAAGAGAATCTTAGATTTCTTTGAAAAGTACTGCTGATTTGAAGAATTTTATCCCTCTTCTTTGAGTGTGTGAAAGGCGGAAGTCGTCAATTTTTTATATATTTTACTTCCACATGTTAAAAATAATCAAGCAGAAAGTGGGATTCGGAGAGAGAGAAATAAGAGAACATTTTAAAAATAAACATAGTATAATTTTTAAAAAATCGGAAATTATGTAAGATTTAAATTAAATTAAGAAATATCATAATAAATTGAAATGAAAGAATTTTTAAGATCGGATTTATAAAATGAAATAAAAATAATATATTGTTTTAGGATTTCCATTAGAAGCAAGCATGTTCAGTTTCAATACATTTGTTACAATTCTTAATAAAGACTCGAATATCTGTTTGAATTCATATAGTGGGATTGTCACCAAAACTTGCAGCGAAGTTGTAATTAAAATAACACCTTTTTAACTTCATTTTGAAATTTGAGAAATAAAAATAAAAAGTCACAGGGTGCTAAATGTGGTATATGATTTAACACATATTTCTTATTTTTAATTTATTTATTTTTACTAAAAATAATTGCACCTTTAATGAGTTGTGATTAAGTGTCTTTGATCATGATTTTTGCTTGTGGTTACTTCGATTCTGAACTTTCTTTTGTATCATGTTGAAAGTACCATGTTTCATTATCTGTAAAGACACTTGTATAATTTTTTACTTCTGCTTCTTTTCACTTTGTTTATTAATTATAGTGTGTGAAACAAATTTAGCATAGACTTTTGTTTTACTTAAATCTTCATGCAAAAGGTTTTGATTTGTTTTTTGATATTCAAAGATTTTTTTATCATTCTCAATAACACATAACAATGGATTTCATTTACATTTTCGCTATTTCCTCGTGTTTTTGATGAACTTTGTCATCCTCTATATTTATCATATTCAGAAGTATCTATTTCATCCAAAAACAACATTTGTTCCATTAGAAAACATTAGATCTATTTAAACAAAGCTCACCATAAACGTTTTTCATTAAATGATATATTAGATAGGTACTTTTTCCAAATTTTGCATGAAATTTAATTATAATTCATTGCTTCTTGAAAATCCAATATGAAAAAAATTATTCTTCTCTAAAGAGCAACTGTTATTTGAGATAGTGAAAAAATGCAGCAATATTTTAGCAATATGCTAGCTGATAATTAAGGTATATCTGTCATAGTGCAGATGGTCCTTTATAGATTGAGATCTAGTACTACTCTTAACTTTTATCAATCCTATGTCTAATCTACTTTGTTTTCACTCTTTTTGGATAATGATTATTTTTAAAAGTCATATAATAGCAAACAGTTTCACATTCATTTTTAAGAATTATAACAAACCTACAATTATTTCCAAGATATCTAAGCACTGAAAGGAATATTTATACTCTCATATATAGTAAGGCATCTGGTTACTTTTCGAATAAGCATAAAAATATCTTTGATACACTGTGTACACTAATGATAAAGTGGAATTTGAACTGTTAGACCTAGAATGAGAAAATTTAGAACAAATTTACTTTGCGAATAAAAAAGTGTGCCTTAGGAATTTCTTTCTTTAAAAAAATTGATTCATTAAAAATTAAAGGAAGACTCAGCATTTTTCAAATCCTCCTTTATAATAATTTTAGAAAATATAACACAGGAATACTTTTATCTCTTCTGAAAATTCAAAATATTATAATTCTTATGATACTAGTTTAGTTCTGACATAATGCTCCTTTAATTTGAATAGATTCTTTCACTGGTACAGGGAAATACAAATCACTTTTACTCTGCTACTTCTTTCTAGCGTATAAAAATATATAATTGTCCTTTAAACTTTTTCTATTTTTTTGTAGTTCATTCATTTGTTTTTATTAAACCAGTAAACAAATTCTTCAAGATATTACAAAAATTATGCAATATTTTCAGCATTGTGCAAAAACTTTTTCACTCATATCCATGTCTATTTTATGCTTATGTTTTGATTAAGGAAGCAAGTTTAATAGGTTAGTTGAAGTCGAATTGTTTTTCATTGCAAATTAAATCTCAAATTTTTGATGAGATGGCAGATGGATAATAATTTTACTGGAAATTTGCTATAAACAGAATTAAATGTCTCATTATTACATGTCTATCAAGATTTGTAATTCAAAACTACTTCTCTGAGGATACTATTGTGACTCTGTAAAAAAATTCTTTTTCAATTTTTCCATGCACAGTAATAATCCTGGTGTAAGATCAAGTCATAAAAGTAGCTTGTGTGGGCATGTAAATGTCTGTATGTGTGACAGAGAGAGATAAAATATATTAAAAAGAGGCCTAAACAAACAAAATTGATTCTTTAAAAAAAACAACCTAAATGAGCTGAATTTCAGGAGCCATAGATGAAGCCACACAGGAAAAAAATTTATGATTTTCATATGTTTGATGTTTTCTATGCGATTTTAGCCATAAAATAGTTTCTCCCAGATCAAAAGACTTAAGAATCTACATTTTTAAAAAAATCGTGGAAAATTTGCCTAGTGAAATAGAGTTAGAAATATGCACCTTAATGAAATGAAGATAAGAACAGGTTAGGTATGTAAAAATGAATTATTAAAATGTCACCTCCCGAAGATGTCAATAATGGTTTCAACCACGGAGGATCTTTCTATTCAATCTCCTTATGGTTTATTTTTTCCTTTGCTTTTACTTAATACCTTCGGTAAATAATAGTTGCACAAGTCAATTCATTGTACTAGCATATTTCCTTTTTATGATATTAAATTTTTTCATCAAATTAAGTTTTAAAAGATTGTCTTATAGATCAATTCTTTTTTCTATTTTTGAGATTTGGTGGTTTAGTTTCTCTTTTTATTGATAAAATTTATTGAAAGGTTTTAGCAAATGTGGATGTAAAAGTCTCTTATTATGGAATATGTTACATAGTTGTTGATGCATTACTTCAGATTGTGCATGTCACCTAATTTCCATATATAGGTCATACAAATATCCATCTAGTGTATTACTGATGCAATCTCAGTTCTTTCTCTTTAAAGTATTTTCTCCCAGTTCTGTAATAACATTTTATATGATCCAATTTTTTTAATACTTTATAGTTGTAAAGTGGGAATGAATCACTTATATTCTATCTTGAAATTTCAACTCTCTTAATAGTCAATGCTTAAAATTTATATTTGTGATGCAAAATCATAATCTGTGTATGTATTTAGATGCACCCAATTCTTATAAATAAAGTACTAATTTTGTTTTTTATTTTCAGGCTGAAGTTGGACTGGAAAATAAATTGACAAAAAAGTTTCTTGATTCCTCAAAAGAATTGCATCTCAGTGAGAAGATGGCTTCATTTTATATTTCTTCATTTGAAGAAAATCTCTCACTTAAGTCATTTGAATATGATGAACTTTCTCTAGAGAATGAAACCCTCAAAGAAGATTTTGAGGTATTTCTTTTTAGTTTTAAATACAAAAAAAAAAATGTAATTGTTCATTTTACTGTAGATTTAATTAAGAGTAAGTGTGTGTGTAGTTAGAGATAACTTTTCAATGTTCCTTTATTAATTTTTCCTGCTGATATATTCTAGATAGGCATGATTAAATTTTCTGTATTATGAGCAGTGCAGGATGCTGTAATTATTTGTATAAAATTTTATTTATTGTTTAAGGAACATATAAGATGCCGCCTAATGCAATATATGTAATTTTTTTAATAATTCATCCAAAAAGGGAGGAATAAAAGAGAACGTATGTAAAATATTATTAAAATGTTTGTTTATCCTCTCCTTTCTGTGAATAAAGAGAAGGAAATGTACAAAAAAAAGTTTAAATAAATAAATCCTGAGGGGTGTGTGTGTAACATAATTGATTTTACCTAATTTTTTTTAATCTTATGTCCTGAAGTTATCTTTACTATTGAAGCTTCAACTTAATATCATTACTGTATATTGAATATTGACTGATAGATTATTGATTATTTCTTTAAAGGAAAACAAAGATAAAAAATAAAAATTGCATTGATGATTTTTTTTCTAAAAATTTACAATTCTAAAGCAATTTTTTTTTTTTATGCCAGAGGACTATTCAGGAACTGCATGCTGAAATTTTTGGTATCAAATCAGAAAATGAGTATCTGCGTGCAAATGTCACAGATGCTGTATTAAATGTAGAAATGTTGCAAAAAAAACTGGAATTGGTTGAAAAAGAGAAAAAGGACTTAGATAGGCAGCTAAATTTTGAAAATAAGAAAATAAAGATGTTGGAGTCAGGAATTCAAGAATTGAAGAAAGTAATATTAACATTGCAAGTACTATTGATTTCTTATAATGGAGATATTAAGGTGCTAAATAATGAAACAACTGGTTCAAAAGACTACTGTGAAGTAAGCATGATTAATTTGTACACCTGTTTGTTTCTATTAATGATTTTCAAAAATTAATCCAATTCCCTTATTGCAAATTTGTTATACAGGTCTGCAAAATGTTTTGCTGTTTTTGAAAACAGTTCATTTTTTATAACATTTGCTATTTTAACTTTTTCAGTGATGGTTCCAAAAATGAAATTCATTTTTTTCCTATCACAAAGTTTCTAAACAAAAAAATTTCATATTTTAGAAAAAATAAAAATATTTTAGCATTCTTATCCCTTATATATTTTGGCATTTATATCTCAAATTTATCATGATTTAAATAAGAAATAAATTCATGAAAAGGTAATCAGTCCCTTAAGTTGTGTTAGTTTTGAAATTTATAATAGCTAGGTAAAAAAGTTTTCATTTTGTTTTCACCTTTTTTTTTACAAATATTATATCATCTGAAATTGTAGAACATTTTTTCGATTGGAGAATCAATCTAAAATTTTTACTAGTCATTTCCTTCTTTTTAACACAGCTTTAAATGGAATCGCAAAAATTTCACTCTAAAAATTTATTTTTAGTACAATTAAGCTATCTTAACCTTGGATATCTCATTATAAAGATCTTTTTTAATATTTATGTCCCTTTTGAAATTTTTCTGTCAGATATATAGCTTTTTTATTTAAAAGTGGGAAGCCGATGAGCTTACTTTCCCACTGCACCCATAATCCAGTAACATTTTGAATGCTAATTTAAAAGGCCTGTCTCCACAATTTGAAACCAATAAAATGGCTGTTATGTATCCCCCCCCCCAGCAATGTATTTTTTTCTTAACAATTCGACTGAACTATTGATTTTGCCTTGTTTTTCGAGATTTCCACTGATATTAAAGAATTGTTGATATGGGAGAGCTTTCAATCGCCAGTCTTTTCTCTCCGTGTAGTTTGAAAGAAGGGTAAAAGGGGTGCAGCAAGCAGGATTATTACACAAGGAAGGAATTTTCAGCATGCCCAGCAATTGGAAAGAATATTGTTTTGCCTTAGATGTAGAATTGAAATGTGGGAAAGTTACTAATATAGCTCTGTAATATGCATTTGACACTGTTACATACATTCAGAACTTTCTGTTTAATTCTGACTGATCAAAATGTCTATAGACTAATGCTTGATGAATCATTTCATTCATTTAATCCTTGAAATTGACAATAAAATTTATACTTGGTGTTTTGAAATTAAAAAATAAAACAAGGAAGGAACTAGGTAGCTTTAACCTAAATGGGTCAGCCAAGAATGTTTTGTAAGACCTTCATGTTCTTTAGAAAAATTCCATTTCAGAATGATTGCATTTATCTCAATGGATAATCCATCAGGAAATTGGACATTTTTGATCAAACTGTGAAATTCAAAATGAATTTTCAATTTTGTTAATAAATGTAGATATTTTTAATTTGCATGGGATTTTGAACCTCTTATTATCTAATGTGCATTATTTATTCAAAAGTTCTTTATTGAGAAGAAAAGATTATACTTCAAATTTTTAGATAATGGGAAATTACTTTTGAATTTTTGGAGAACAGTGATTTATTCTAATCTGCTTATTTCTAATTTTGAACGAGCATTCAAAATTAGAAATAAGCAGATGTTTTAAACTGACCCTCTCAACATATAATATCAAAGTCTAAATGCAGCAATGTCAGATGGAGGTTTTTCGCATCATTAATCAAAATTATTCATTCACTTTTTACGAATCTGTAAATAGCATTTTCTCCTCCAAATAAAGTTTCTTCTGTAGATAATAGAAAAGCTAATACTGGATTCTTCAGGGACAAAATTCTAAAAAGTCTTGCCAAAAGATTCAGATGCTCAGATTCGAGAAGAAAAAAACCTTATTACAGCTAGATGAATGTCATTCGTTTTGTTCTTATTAATTGCAAATGCCCACAAAAAATGCAATTTAATTTAATAAAATTGGACAACTTTTTTAATAATGTGTTTTCAACTTCGCAGTTTGCAGTATCCAAAAAAATCAATGAATTTTCATCAAAAATGTGAAAAGGTAAAAAGTCATCAGTCATTTTGGGAAATAATCAAGATTTTGATTATGCAGTCTAACAGCCAAGGCATAGTTGAAAGGGAGTTTTCCTTAAATAAAAATATTGAAGTTTAAAAACTTATTGAAGAAATATATACTGTGCAATATTTGATTTCAACTGAATTTTAAAAAAAAATGTAATGTAGCATATAATTTTCAATTCACGAAAGAATATTATATGCTGAAAAATACCCACTCTGATAGTAGCAAAGAAATGTACACATAATGATTTCAATCCCAAAATGGGGAAATATATAAGAAAGGGGTGAAATATACAGGAAAGAAAAAGCAGATAAAAGAAATGATTTAAATAAAGACTCAAATTGAAGAGAAGATTTTTTTAAATTGCAGAAATCTGTAAACAAACTAGTTGAAGAGACTGAAGATTATTGAGACCAATGCTATACTGGAATCAGTTCAGCATGTCTGACTCTGAAATGTGTAGAAGAGATTTGTAAAAGTTTGCTGTATGGGCAACGACAAAAGCTCCAAGAAGTTCCAAATGTGATAAAATTTTCTTTTTCCAGGGGCCATTTGTGTCTTCGGCATAACAAATTTTGCCTAGAAAGTAGTTTTGTACCTGATATTAGCCACAGCACCATATGCTGTGATAATAATGTCCAAAAATATGTAAAACTCAATTTTATCGACATCATAACTCTCAAAAAATATTCTTTCAAAAGAGAACTATTTCAAAGTTTCTATTTCTGCACATCATTCCATCCACTTTTGCCTGACTTTCTGTGGTACTATATATCATCAAATTCTAATCCTAACTTCCATAATTGTTGCATTAAACATTTCACTCTACCTACGAATAGAGAAATAAATTTAAGCGGATCAAATATCTTAGCAACAGTCTTAAGTATGTGTTGCTTATTCCATTTTAAATCGGGAATAAGTTTTAAAGTATCATCAATTTCCAGTTTTAACATTCCAAATCAAGCCAAGAATGTTCCAATCATCATTATCAATTTCAGAAATTACGTTATCTTTTAGCCAAACATTCTTTAGCTCTATTGAATTATATTGAAACTTTCTTAGTTTCATTCTTGCTTCGTGAAATATGTTCATTGCATCAATGGATAGCTGATGTGCCATTTCCAAAGAATCCCCATCATAGAATAATCATCCACATAAACACAATTTCAGTCAAGTATTTCATAAGACTCAGTTTTTTTTTAAATATTTTTTTAATGTTATGCTTTATTTATTGTGGCTAAAATAAAAGGACTGCAAGTTACCCTAAATGGCACATGTGTCCTTCTATAGCATTTTAGTTCATTATCATTATTCCATCAAAATATAAAAATTGCAAAAAAAAAAAATCCCTCTCATTTTCTTTAATTTTATTTGTAAGAATGTTTTCTCAATATAGGTGGAAAGAGCAATTTTATGCGTTCTAAAATTTATGATAAAGTCTTAAATATTTGAGTTCAAATAAAATTCCAGGCATTAAACAATCAGTTAAAGAATAAAAATTATCCTATTTTGAAGAAGCGTTATAAACAATTCTAATCTCCGTCGTTTCACTGTTTTTTCTTTAACTACAGTTCTATGTGGCATGCAATAAGAATTTTGTTCTGATTCATTTAAATTACAAAGCTCAATTATTCCTAGAACCAACTGCTCCTTAATTTTAGATTCATAGTTTTTATACAACCCTTGATCCTTTCCCATCTTGGTTATTAGCGACTCTAATCTTCTAAGAGCCACAGGAAAGTTATTGCTAAAAGGCTGTCTATCAAAATCCTATTTCCATAGGAGAACTGTAAAATATCTGTCAACCAATTCTAACATCCTTTCAAAGGATTGTAAAACTAACTAATTATGCTTCCTTTCATCGGAATTCTCACAGTCATAAATTCCTAACAATTCCAACTGGAAAAGGCATTTAATTGTCTGTCCTATATATCCCATTCTGATCTCGGGAATCTCCCCTCTTTTGTATTTTGGTTGCCCCCTGGACCAAATGTAGTTTCTATTAAAAACAGATGTTTATTCATCGTCTCCCTGGTTGCAGTGGCCGAAAGATTTCACCACCTGTGAGGATCTGTTTTTCAGCTCCTCTTGATCAACTGATTTGATCCCCTTTTTTCCTAAAGACTTGCGTGCCACTTTATCTATGGTGTTTATCTCACTGCCAGTTATTGTGTTCATAGCCAGAGCTTCAAATTCTAGAGAATTCAATTTTGAGTGTTTTCAAGACTTTGTAATTTAAGATTAATAATACCATAGACTATCTTTTGAGGAATTTTCATTCTGAAGGAATATATGTTGTATGTATGTCTCAGATCTCTTCTTTGAGTGATTTTAGACTTAGTTTTTTTACTAGATTTGACCGTACAGAATTTCTCTCTGCAGCTGAATCAGTTGATAATCTAGCCATTTCTGTCGATTTTCCTCCTAAAGCTAAAACAGTGCAAAATTGGAGAAGTACATTGCCAAAATTTTGAACTAACTGACATAGCAGTTGCTAAGTTTCTTCCGCAAATTTTCAAAATATT
Organism: Argiope aurantia; assembly: GCA_026543865.1. Lineage (NCBI taxonomy): Eukaryota > Metazoa > Arthropoda > Arachnida > Araneae > Araneidae > Argiope > Argiope aurantia. Next base: position 29,379 of record JAPMOR010043257.1, read on the forward strand.
TTATTATGCAAATAATTGTTACAAATTATACATGGAGCAATTTCTGACTTACAAGTGGAAGACGCATGGAATTTTTAGAATGGCAATAGCATCGTTTATCATCTCGCAATTTTGTCTTTTAGAGATTTTATCATACTTGTACGATTCATGCAAATCATTTTTAAAAAAGCAACAATATTGTACTTTAACATTTGTAGCTAATGTTGATGCTGCCGGGAGGTTTCGTATTAATGTATTTTTCACTCTCAACAGGTTTCTTAATAAAATATGAACACTCTGAAACCATTTTCATTAATGATTAAATTAGACGATTCTCTGTATTCTGCTTCCGATTTAATATATTCTATTAGTAATTCTGACACCTTAACAATGTCTTTAGAACTTTTCTTCCATTAAATTATAACATCCTATCATAAAGTATTTTCTTCAAAACCAACTGGATTAACATGTAAGAATAAGAACCGGGTGTCACTGACATTGTCTCAAGATTATGCACCGATGTAATTAAATCATATAAGTGTTGCAAAACATTTAAATTTGAGGAATTTTTAACAAGTTCAATGTTAATGATTCAGTTCATGTAAGAACTAATTAATCTTCTTTTTTTTTCTTTCTTTTTCCGAATATATCCCGCAAAATTTTAATATAATTATCATAGTTTTCTTTATTTAATTCAAATTCCGATACAAAGTTAAGAGCTTTACCACTTAAATATATAAATACGAAAGTTAAACTTAATATATAAGTACCACAATAAGAAAATTTCTCAACTTTGGACTGTACACTATTCTCATGAATAGATGTTTCAAAATTATTCCAAAGTTCTGTCCTTTCCTGTGGGTTACCTTTGAATTTTTCAATTGTCAACTTAACCTTACTAACATTAGATTCGGTTCCCTTTCCATTCCTGGAATTTTTCAGGTTAGCTTTCACAATTTTATTTTCTTAAACATTTTGATATCATATTGCTAAATTCCTGACTTTCAAGAATTTTGATCTCAATAATGTCCACATCAATTAGTTTTTCAATTTGGTCATTTATCTCCTTTAATTGGCATTCTCTTTCATTTAATTTTTCTAATGCTACTTCTATTTGATGTTCATCTAACTCAGAATTTTTGAGCAACTCTTCCACAATATTAATTAACTTCGTTAATGAGTGAACTTTGTTTTGCTCCCTATCAATTTTTCAATGTCCATTTAACTTTTTCCCTTTAATTTTACACTCAATTACTACGGAAAAGGCACACAATTTGAATCTTTGCAAACTTACTTCAATAATCGACAAAACCTTTTAGTGATGGAGTAGTATTATGAGTAGCGTCGCATAACAGATGTTTAAATTCTTCTTTAAAATTGTAATTTCTCGGATTTCGGCATCAAAAAACAATGTACATAGCAAAGTGGGAGAGAAATGTAAATATACACATAGATTGGACATTTCTAAATGGTCCGGCCCCTGATTCAAAGGAAGTTATGCTATATTAAAGGAGATAAAGAAATTGACACTACCGCTCCCTTATAAATCAAAAGAGAAACTGTTCATTTACATATGTGTAAGTAAAAAGGAGAAAACAGCTGTTACAAAAAGTTGCACCATCTGGTGGGGGAAGACACAAATTACTTCAATCTTATACTATATATATAATATAATCTTTTCTTTGACCTTGTATTTTTAGAATAGCATATTTTTATATTATAATAAATTTATGTTTTAGTTCCATATGGTTAAATTTTGTTACTTTGATTATTGCATCAGTTTTTGAATTGTGTCAAAATAAAGAATGGTCATATCATTTTGAGATACATTGTATATCTTTTTGATAAATTTATCATCTTTTAATTTTGTGTTTTTTGAAAATTTTTACTATTTAAATTCTATTTTTTAATTAGTATTGTTGTCTGGCCAAATTGGTAATTTCTTATTTTTGAAAATTCTCTCAATTTTACTGATATTGAAATATTTCCTCCTCCCCCCAGTACACAGGTGATATAACATTTACCAGCATTCCTACAGAAAAAGGATATGGATCTAAATCTGGAGTTGAAATTAAGAGCATTCCAACATTTTATTCTCCAGAATTCAAGTCTTTTTCCTCACTTCCAGAGAGAGAATTTTCAATTGCTTTGGAAAAGTATTCATTGTATACATTAAATCAAATTTATGACTTGGAAAATAATTTGATATCTAAATTAGAAAGCTGTAAGGTGAGTATTTTGTAATTTTTTTTATTGTGTTGCCCTCTGTTGTATCACTAGAAGAAAAAATTTAACTGCCACCTTTTTTTTAGTAATTTATAGAAAAGTGATGATACAATATGTTTTTAAGAAAATTAATATTTCATTTTACTGATTATGTTTAGACATTTTTAAGCATAGAACTAAACCAAATGTTTTTTTTTATTTTATTTTAGTTCCTGTGCTGTTATCAATTATTTGATCATTCACAGCTGAATGAAATGTGGAAAATATTCTTATTTTTCAGAAAGAAATTGAGCAAGATTCAACTTTTGAAAAAATTTATGTTCTGCTTCTGTAATATTTTAAAATCAAGTTTAGTTGCTCATATACTTCATAGTGTTAATAAAGTTGCACTAGTCAAAGTCTTCCCTGGGAATTTTGGTTTTACACTGAAGGACTTCCTTTATTTGTGCAACAATGCCTTCAATAAAATATTGTTCTCTGTTTCACAAACATTTGAAAGAGATTCATCTCTTGTGAATCAGCATTCTGCTTTTTTCAATAATTATTCTACTATCCAAAGCAATACTTTTCACTTACCTGTCATCAAAAGAACTGGCTTTATATTGTACCAAGCAAAATTTCAGCGAGTTCATTGGAATTTAAAACCTAAACATGCTTCTTCAAAGAAATTGGACAGCTTGTTCTCCTCAAGAAAGCAAGCTGTTAAGAGAGCTTTGGATGCATTAAATGCTCCAGAAGTTCCTTTATTCTTGAATTTTACTATGTCTTTAATGGAAAAGATAGGGAAGGAGTTCTGCAATTCATCAAGGGATTTTACTGAAGATACATCCGAACATTTTTCCATGTCTGCTTTTCAAATGAAGAATTACCTTTCTTTGTTAGAACCATCATCCCCAATGCTTCATATTGTCAGTAAATATTGTGTAGATGTTTTAAATTTAGAAAATATAGCTGTGCATGATATTTGTTATTGGAAACATCATTGCAATATTTTAGGAATAGACAAATGTGATGTTCAAAAGATGATAACTTTGTTAGAGCATATGGATAAACACAAAAGATGTGAACGTGGCATAAGAAATGCCAAGTCAGGAGATAAGCACACAAAAAAAGACATGATAGTCCAGACAAGTGAAATGTATCTGGAACAATCTTTAAAAATTGAAAAAGAGAAACAAAGATTACTCAATATCGCCATAGAAGAGATAGAGAGAGACCTAAGAGAAACGTTTCTTGAAAAAGAAAAACTCAAAAGTTTGGTTTTAGATGTTGGCAAAATGTTAGTTTACTTTAAGAAATATGATACTGAAAATTGTTTATTTTCCAACCTCCACTTGGATCAAGAAGAATTCTCTGCTGAAACATGCTTTTGTGAAAACTGTGTAATGGACGAAGGTATGTCTGATAATTCGTCTCATGAAACACTTAATTTGCATCATTGCTTGAAATGGATTGACAGATTAATTTGTGCTGGATGTAGACTGGAAGAAGAAGTATGTGGACTAAAAATAAATGAAGATGAACAGAAATCTCTTTATGAAAAATTGAAAGATAAAAATTCAGAACTAGAAATGACTGTTGACATGTATAATAGAAAATTAGAAACTATTAAGAATGAAATGCAGAAGGTAACATACGATTTGCAGAAGCAAAAGGAGAGTTACGAAAATTTGTCCCAGTCTGTCATTGAAAAGGATATGTTAAATATGCAGCTTGAAACTGAGAACACAAACCTTTTGGATTCAATTGATGAATATAAGACTAAGCTAAATGTATTGGAAGAAAAAATTGCATCACTATCTGTTAATCAGGAAAAACTTGAATGTTCTCTTCTGTGTAAAGACACAGAAATTGCTTCACTTAAGGCCACTTTGGATGAAAATTCCTGTCAACTGAATGAAACCCAGTTAAAATGTGAAAAATATAGAAATGAAATTCATCTTTTAAATAGCAGGATTTCTAAATATGAAGAAGAGAAAATAATTGATCAACATATGTTATCTCATTCTCTTAATAATTCCTCAGTATCTGATGATTTGGTTAAAACATCAAAAACTATCATCAATGAACTGCAAGCCAAAGTAGATTCTCTGACCAAATCCAATAATTCTTTACATTTAACCATCGAAAGTATTGAAGAAGAGCTGAAAAATGTTTATGTGGAGAAACAAAGTATTATTGAAGAATTACAGAGTCTTTCTGAGCAGATTGTTTATTTTAAACAAGAAATTTCTGTGTCTGCTCAAAAGTATAGTGATGAGAAGAAAATAAATAAAGATTTGTTGTTGAAATTAAAAGAATATGAAAAGCTCATGCTTGATAATGAATGTATGATTAATCAGCTAAAGATCAAAGAGGAAACTCTAGAAAAGAATGCTATTTTATTAAAAACTGTGACAAAAGAACATGAACAAGTGGTTTCAAAAAAGAATTCAGACCTTTCAAGATGCCACCAAATTATTGAGCAACTGCAAAAGCAAATTACAGAACTTGACAAAGAAAATACTAATTTAAAAGTTCAAACAAAAGTGGTTGATAAACAAGAATGCTTAAAGCATCAATTGAATGAATTGATGTTTGAGAAATCTCAGTTGGAGAAAGAAATTAAAAGACTTAAATTGATTGAAACAGAAAAAGAGAAAATAATGAGAAAGTTATCAGAAGCTAATTTCCAAAGAAATGACTTAACTGAACAATTTCATCATGTTAAAATGGAACTTGAGACACAGAAAGAGAAGAGCACATGTTTGGAAATAAAATGTACTGAATTAAGTAGATCTTTAACAGATGCAATCAGTTCAAATAATTCTTTAGAAAAAGAACTGAATAAAAACAAAAACGTAATTTCCAACTTAATTCGGCAACTGGAAGAATCATCAACTGAATTGAAAAAAGTAAAAAATATTAATTGTGAATTAACTAAAGAAATAGCCAATTTTAAATCAAGGGAAAAGCAGTTAACACAAGAGATAGAAACTCTATCTAAAAATCTTAAAGATGTAATAGATAAGGTTAAAGCTGAATATAACAGAAACCAATCTCTAATAAGAGAAAATGAAACTCTTAAAATGAATGATAATGCACATTCAAATATTAGTGGTGAACTCCAAAATCTGAGAAATACTTTGAAAGATGCCTGCCATTTTATTACTAATATACTCAACATTATTTTATGTGCAGTTCAAAGTTATCCTGAGAGCACTGACTTTGAAGAATTAAGACTTAGTTTGTTGGCATTGGTGGTTCATTGGACCCATAATTCTGAAAAGGAATTTGAAACAGATGTGTTTGATCAACTGAGTTTATTTTTTGGAGCACTTATTAATAATCATAAAGATGACATGGAGATTTGTCAACTTGTCTCAATTATTAAAGATTCTATAAAGGAAGTTGCAACTATCGGCGATTCCTGTCAAGGAATAGAAGCATCTCTAGCTATTTCACCTGACACCATGTCTAATATGTCTGTATTTGAAAGTACTTTTATCAAGCAAAGAAATAGTCATTCTCAAAGTGTCTTAGCTGATTTGCAGTATATTAAAACTCAGACAAATGAAGTCATTTTTAACTTTAAAAACATCATTTTAAAGAAGACAAAAGAAATTGAAGAGTTAAAAAAAGAGTTGAAACAGCATTATTCCACATCAGTTAAAAATGAATCCAAGGTATGTTGCCATATCAGTGTTTACAGTATGAACTTTTATTTTAAAATATGACTTGATATAATGTTATTTTTTAAAATGATTTATAAAATTAATTAAAATACATGAAGCATTTATTTTTCATATTATAATTATCCTAACAGTTGTAAAAGACTATTATATTTTGGTATCAAAATATTTTAAAGTATGTTTTCTTTTTTAAAAATGTGATAAGTAGAATATGTGTATTCCATGTTTGATTTATTATAAAATTAAACCTTATCTCATGAGTTTTTAAATAGATGCAGATTTATTAATTTCTATTTTCAATACTCTTTTTTTTTCTCTCTTTTTTAATTTCGAAAACATTCATGTTTTAAAGTACACAAACGCAAATTTATTTTCACCAGCTTACTTGGAAGAAATTCTTAAATTTCTCAAATTATAATTTGAAACTTCAAGAAAATATCAAAATTTCTGCTTTTATTAATAGGCAAAGCCATATATCAAATTATCCATTAATTTAGGAAGAGCTGAAAGCCTATTTGAATGTGATATTAACATGATTGTGAAACTGAATGAAAAGCGACTTTAGAAATAGATACTAAAATATTTTTTTCATTATGACATTATCTGCACAAATGGCCATTAAAAACTGATTGAAGAATATATTTAAAATATTTGATTTCATTTTGCTTTACAGCCTACAGAATTGGACAAAAATTTTAAATGGAAGTATGAATTAATAAAAAGACAATATCGGCAACTGGAAGAAAAGTATAGTAAAATTGTCATTTCGTCTGAGCAGATGGAACAGACTATTAAAAAACTGGCAGAGCAAAACAGAAATCTTGAAGAAGAAGTAAGTATTAGTGGTTAAAATATATTTCTTGGTAAATTTGGTAATGAGCTACACATAATTCATAAAGCATTTCAATATGTATATAAAGAAGCTTTTACTCTTAGAATATTTAAAGAAAGTTCTGTTAGACATGTCGATTTCCTGGAAGTTACAGGTTCTGAATTTTTATTAAGGATTTGTTCTGGAGAGAAAATGTTAGAGTTCTTGAATATATTCTAAACATTATTTACAAAATAAAGAAATATGTAGATTTCAATTTTTTTTAAAAAAAACTGCTGGAGTAGCCATAAGTGATGTTATAAAAACATCTCAGGATAAATTGGTTCTGGCTAAAATGAGTTTGTTATATTGCTAATTTTCTTCTGTCATTTCTTAAAAAATTTTAGAAGACTGAACTAATGGTGCCTTTTTTATCTGGAAATATTTTCTTTCTTATTAAAGAGTTAATAAAGAATACTGTAAAAAGAATCAGCATCGAAGATGCAAAAGTATTATGCAGCTTATTTTTTATATAACATGGTGATACAAAAAATCTAAGACTGAGAAAAAAATATCGATATTGGAATAGTGATTACAAGTTTCTTGATTACCAGTTTTGCTACTGAAAAAAAAAAAAAAAAGGCTTTTTAACAGAATTTTTAATTTAAAAAAAATACAATTAAATAATTTTTAGAGTATATGTCTAAATATTTTCTTTTTTTAAAAGCTTTACCTTGTTTAAATCCACCAATACATTATTCTGTGAAAAACAGTTAATTTGCTTCTACTTTATTCGAAAACACAAATTTTCCCAGTCGTGCTCAGAATGTGCAAAAATCCAATTTGAAATTTTGCTGAAAAAATTAAAAAATGAATGCAAAGAACAACTTGACTCATTTTATTGAAAAATTCTGTTAGATTTCTATTTTAATTTTTTGAAGTTCAAAAAATTTCCTGATTATTGGGAAGTTGTAAAAATTAATTCTAGTGTTGTCACATAGCATTGGTGTTATAAAAAGTGGATTTAATATCAAAAAGAATATGCTTGTTTAAAATGTAAAATAACATTCTTTAATTCATCTAAGAACTGTATATGATGTCGTAAACTTTTATGGAGGTGTTTTAAATGTTTCAATTTCAAAACATTTGTTCAGTATACTCAATTGGCATGTGCAAGGTTTCGTGAAGCTTTAGAAAACCTGGGAAAAAATTCAGTGAAAAGAAAAAGTATTCAACAAATGCTAAGCAGCATTGCAAATAAAATTGTTACAAAAGAAAAGAAAAATGAAAAAAAAAAAGAAAGAAAGAAATGAAATTGAAAAGGTGCAGAAGTCATAAAAAGGGATATCCAATTATATGAATTGGTGAAAATAAAAATATAATCATGCTTTGTGATGTTTTGTGGAGTAATCATTATATTATTTATACCATGATAGCAAAAATAATATTTTATGTTTCATTTTACCCTAATTCTTAATTTTGTGTGACTTATGAGAGCATGTGAAGTGATCAGTGTCCCCTTTCTTAATATTAATTTTGTCTTGCTAAATTCCAGGTAGTAATGAATAAAATAAATTTCTACATGTATACGTTCTTTTAATAAACTATTATTTTTCAAATATAACTAGCACATGAGTCTAACAGCACTCAAGAATATGCTAGTTATAATGTTGGATTCCATATACATACAGGGAAATGTTTTTCCAGATTTGAGTGACATCTCTGATATTCTGTCATTGTTGCATTTATTTAAATGCAAAAATTTTCTGCAAATTTTAATTATATGATGTAGTTCAATATTTTCTGTTTTAATGCTTGTTAGATTTTAATTTCAAAATTATTTCTTTTATTTCAGGCAGAAGATTTAAGCAAAGACATAAAGAATATGCAAACTTACTATTCCAATTCCGATGAACTTCTTGATGCTTTAACAGAGCTTAATGCTTTAAGACATAAATTAAAAGGATTGGAAAATGAGAATAACTGGTTGAAAAAAGGAATTCAAGAATTCCAGTTACAGCAAACAAGTACTGAAAAATCATCTTCTTGCAGCCTGAGACAAACCCAAATACCTAAATTTGATAAAACATGCCTCAAAGAAAACAATAGCAACAGGTAAGAAAGAGGAATTAGTATAATTTTCTTTTACTCTTTTTGAATAAATGTGTTTACTTAGAAGTCAAAAATTTTGGAACAAAATGAAATGAATATCTAAAATTGTCACTTTGCATGATTTGTAATGAAAATTTTCTTTCGTTTTCCTTATCTGTGATACTCTTAATTCTCAAAAAAAAGCTTCTCTCTCTCACCTCTCCCATCTTAATTTTTTTTAATAAAATTTTCTGTCTCACTTCAGTAGGTGTCATTTTCTTTTATATTATTTCTGAAGACTGAACATTGAATTTAAAAATGTACAAACATAAAATTTATTAGACAATGTAAACCTTACAGGCAGAAAGTTTTCATTTTTTCAAGCATTATAATCATAAATATATATATATATATATATAGAAGCTCTTGACCATATTTGTTCTATTATGGGGACTAAAGCGTCACATATTAAGATAATTATACAAGACATATTATTATGCCACAGAAGGATCCTTCTCTGAAGCAATTTTTCTTAATAGCAGATTCCTAAGTAGTGAGTTCAACTTCAAGCAAATCACTAAATTTCCCAAAAATAGAACACTGATATTTGTCTTGCCTTCATTAATTTAGACTGAGACCTTTTTACTCACAATAAAGCGCACAAACTAACAAATCAGTTACACAACAGACAGAATGCAGAAGCCAACTCAAATTAACTCGGCAAAGGTACTGATTTGAAACCAGCTCTATCCTTATCACCGGACGCTGACAAATCTCCGCCTACCTCAATATCAACAGCTCCGGCGGCGACTCAGTGCAACAGTAAAACTCTTTTTTTTTTATACTTCTGTTCATATGACAATGTCTATTTAAAGCTTTTTATTTCATAATCAAAGCACGCAAAAATCCTTAAAAAGTTGCAATAACGTTCGTTGTGGCACATCAAGATATACAATTTTTATTTATTATTTTTTTTGTAATTTTTATTTATTCTATCTATACCAGAAGGCAACTTTTTCGCACTATTACAAATTAAAAGTTGACTATTTCGTAGGGGGGAGGGACTTTAAAATGTAGGAAAAATTCCAAATTTATGAAACTTTTAACGTTTTTGCGGCACTTCAAGAATTACTTCAATATTTTTCATATTTATAATTTATTTTATCTACACCAAAATGCAGCTCTTCCACACTATTACAAATTAAAAATCAAAAATTGATTTTTTTTTTTTCGTTCTACCCTATTGAATAATTTTTTAATGAGAAGCACTGTAGAATCAAACAAAAAAGAATATTTGTGATGATGGGTAAATTTCATTTTCAGTTTGATTATTTTGATCATGTTGAATGAAAATCTTGTAGCATAAAATATTTGTTAATTTGTTCAAGTCGATGGATGCACAGGGTTAAATAATTTTATTTTAATTCATGTTGATACAGCACTGTATTTCATTCAATATAGTTTCATTTTTTTTACGTGTTTATTGGTTTGAATGTTATAGTGTTCATTTTTGCAATGTAAATATAAGATTTGCATTTGTAGACCACATTGGCCACATTATCTTGCTTGTAATTCTGTAAAATCTTAACTTGTTTAAAATCATGCAATTTTGAAGTAATGGCTAACTGATTTATTAAATATATTCATTTTGTTTTGTTTCAAATTTCTGTATATTAAAATTTCCATTTTATGACATATTTTATAAAAGTGTATAACTTTTCTTCACATCTATAAGGCTTAATAAGCTGTCTATGTTAAGCTGTCTATCTTACAAAAAGTTTGTCTACAGATGCTTTAATTCTCTTTAAAACTATCCTTAATTTAAAGTATAAGAAAATATTGCATTATTTATATAGAATATATTAAAGAGTCTTCAAAGTTATGTCTCTATATTTTATTTATTTGCATATTTACCATTCAAAGTGGTGTTTTATTATTAAAATAATAGCCATTATAGAATAATCTGGACAATATTTTTAATAAAATACTTTTTTAAAAAATGATAAAATAGTAACAAAAAAACCAGAATCTTTTTAACCTTTTTCTTTTAACTGATGGTGACTTTTTATGCCCTAAAATTAAATTTTCCTTTGATCTCAATTATGCATTTATATTAAATCATAAAATAATTATTTTAAAAATA
>JAPMOR010043272.1:0-25145 GCA_026543865.1 Argiope aurantia
ATAGTCGTCTCTATGCTGTATATAGTTATCGTTTTTGTGCTGTCCTGTGTGTCTTCGTGTAAATAAACGTCGTTGTTTTTATTCTACTTCTGCCTGCTAATTGAGCGTCCTACACACCATATCACTTCCACTATCCAAACGAACCCCGGTAAAGAAAATTTCGTAACAGTATTTAAGCATGAATCGCCATACTTCTTATCACGCCAATTGAATTAATCGATTCTCATGTTCATCGATTAAATTACCACTCTGTGTGATTCTAAAAATGATAAAATATTAATCTTTTCAATTGATTTAAAAGAACAATTCATAACAATTAAGAAAACAATACTAAAAACCAAATTCTTAAACAATAGGTTAATAGCAATTCTTCTCCTTCCGTGGAGTTTAATAATCGATCCGAAATTAGAACGATTTCATAATAGCCATGAGACATTTTGAATTGTTGTTTTTTAATTCCAATTTGCTTAAATGCTTATTGATTCATTTTGAAATCTCTTTAACTTGAATCAGATTTGATTCAAATATTTTTAAAATTGTATTTTTCTTTCTAAAGTAATAGCAAATATGAAAGAACTTTTCTTTCTGTTAATTATTTATTTCTGGAAAGCGTTTCTATAATTGTAAAATTTGTCATAGATCACGTGGCTTTTCCATTTTGGAAAGATTAAAATAAAAAATACAGCGATAATAAAAATTTTATGAAGAAATTTCTACAAACATAACAACTATTTATAATTCCAATTAAAAAATATTATTTTTATTTTTAATGGTAAATAGTGAATATTTTATTGAAATGGTTCTGTTTGTAAGCTATCAAATGACTGAAACATAATTTTCTGTTTATCCAGAAGTATTGAACTAGGCAGAAAATTATTATTATTTTTTTTACCGTTGACCTTGATTTTGATAAGAATTGCTATCTATTCAGTTTTCCACCTATAAATAAATATTTTCTGTCGAAACAAATTTCAAATATTGATTAGAAAATGAAAAGGTTTCTGAAAATTTGAGGTGTTGGAATTCAATTTAAACTAATGCATAACTTTCTTTAAACTGAGTTAAGCATTTTTAAAAGGGAATCACAATTTTTCCTAAAACAAAAATGAATCTTAATAAACAAAACTTGCTAATTTTTTTTTATTTTAAATTTGGGGAAAATATATGAAATAGAGCCTTAAAATAACTGAATTAACTGAATATTTTCCCTCATATTTTTGCTTATTTCATTTGCAGTAAAACTTTTTCTAATTAAAATGTTTATAAAGTCCAATTATTTTCTACTTACAATTTAAAGGGTTTCAATCTAATCGTGATCCAACGGATGGTAGGATAAATGCCTTGAATACTCTAATGAATTAGATTTTATGTTACTTGAGTCAGTAAATGAGATTTTGAAAAAAAATGTGAACTCTAAATTTGCATAAAGTCCTCGAGTTCACTTAGTCATATTTCTTAAAATTTTTGTAATACACTAATATTGTTACGTAGTTATGTGCCTTTAAATATCATTGTCTAAGACAATTTTTGTAAACCATTTAAATTACGCCTCAAAGAAGATCCACCAATAAAGCGATCATTTAAAAAGGTATTTTTCTTGAGTCCTTCTTTAATTGGATTAAAATAATGAATTAAAATATTAATAAAAACTAAAAATCTCTGTTAATCGCAGAAGATACGGATTTCCTCTGCTTCAAAGATTACTGCGACAAGAATATTTTACGACTAAATATGGCTAACAGAACCGAGAAAATGCTAAAATTTCTGAGCTTATTTTTTCTATTAAAAATTTAATTAAATATAAATTAAATATTATAATTAAATAATTTTAAATATTCCATTTTTATTTATTAATTCAAAAAATATAAAATATATTTCTTAAATTTTACGGCGTTTTTCCAACTAGAAATGCGTGTCTATATCTAAAGTTTAGAAGTTAGATATTGGATCAATATTATAAAAAACATCTATATGCAAGCAAAAAAAATTATAACATATATTTTATTTTTGCTAATGCATTGGACAGACATCTGGTATTCCGCATTAATAATGTTAAAATAAGCGTTTTGAACTCAGAGCAAGCGAGAGCAATTAAGTTTGAGAGTTATGGTAAAAATAATACTAAGACAACTCATAAAGATTTTTTTTAAAGTTATACTCGATAATTATTTTTAATATAAAGTAACATATTCTTAATAACTGCGCGTTTTCTAAAACTATTCATTGGAAATCTAGTTTAAATAAGTTTGCAGCAAATAATGGTGAAATGCGCGAGCACCGATTTCACCATTAATCCCAAAGCAACTGTGTGTGTTTTTTTAAATAGTTTCATTATTTGTCTTTTGAAATCAACTTTAGTCTGCCTTTGAGAATGATGGAAACTTAAATCATTATCTCAAAAAAATTTCTAAATTCCCCTTCTTCATAATCAAATTTCACAGAGTAAAACCTGTGAGAGTTGCTTCAAAGAGAATCTCTTTGAAGCGTTCACACACACTTTACATTTATCCTCCTCCGCCTACATAACATTGTAAACCTTGGGTAAGGTCTATATCCTTAGTCCAGAATAGCAATGGCGGATAATAATTCCAAAATAAAGATTCTTAGCATGAGTCTATCATTTTCACAGAGCCTATAGTATGAATATATATTTTAAATACATTTTTTTCTATCAAAATTTGATATAGAAATACAATTGTAATCACAAGATTACTTGATAAATTTCCTTACATCATAGGTTATTATGTTTAAATGCATTTAATATTTATTAATGCATTTAATGTTAATGTAGCATTTTAGATGTTTAACCTGTGTGCCAAATTTTATTTATATAACGCGTCGTTTTATAGTATAACATAGTTATATTATAAACACGTCGTTATTTATTATTTTGTTATTTATATACTATATACATATTTATGTAACACGTCGTTTTGTATTTATTTTGTTCGCATGTACTTTGACTGGTAGTCAAACAAACTTTCTCTGAATTTGAATGCATTATGTCGAAAATTGAATAAAAATCTCGAAATGTGGGAAAAAGTCTTTATATGGAATTTCATCTGTCTAGCTCAAAACATTTTTCAATTATTACGTTCACAGATTGTCTAACAGACAAAAAACCAAAAAATGTTTTTTTTTTTTTTTTTTTTAGCTGTGGGAGATCTGAAAATGGCAGATTCATTAAAATCCTAAATTCGAATTTTTTGATGATTAAAACACTTTCTTTATAGTTCCTATAAGAGAAAGTAAAGACTGAGTTAGTATAATTCCTCTCTGAGATTCATGTGATTTAGGGCGATTTTACGTATTGTTCAGGCTATTGATGTACGGCATACATGGTTTGAACTTTTGAAACTTTTTTCGTACAGTAACAAACTTATGACAGATTCTTTTTGAAAATCAATGTCTTTATTTTCTTTTAATCTAAATCCGTGTCATTTTGTAGAACAGAAATTTGTTGACAAAATTCTCGTCGTTTCCAAATATAGAATTATTAATGATGCAAGTGATTTGAGCAAGCAAGGAAGACCTATTTGTAATTTGTTTTGCAATTTTTAGAAATAGCTGGAGGAATATGGCTTATTTTTGTAGAAAATATTGTGTTACACGACATTGTAGAACAATTAGGCTTTTTAAAGAGGCTTTTGTAACGTTAAGATTGGACATTAGCATTGAAGAGAAACAATAATTTAATCATGCGATTTTTGAGTGGACATCTGGAATCGGATTTAAAACTCGGAAAATAACAAATAAATAGGAAGAAACGACAATCTTTTTCTTTTACATCTCTTTCTAAATTGCTCCCTTTTGCTTCATTTTTTAATTATTTTGGTTCAAGTTTTGCATGAAATTACCAACAATCCTTCCATTCTTTTTATTAATTGAATTTTTTGAAACTACTTCTCATACTAATTACTCATTCATGCAAATATATTTAATTTTCACTTGGGGAAACAACTGTGTTTTTGAACATGTTTTTTGAGCGAGGAGTACTAAGGATCAGGAATATACATATAAGAATTAGTATTAGATGAGTCAAATCAAGCAAAGCAAATTCAGCTAAAATATTTAATGGTTTTAAAATGGAAGAAATTTCTCCAGAATGAAAAAGTCTTGGTTTAATAAGAGTTCAAAAACAACTTAAAAAAATATTTTTTAGAGTATACTTGGCGTTCTAGTTGAAGATTCGTCGCAAGAAACCAATATTAAATTTATCAAAATCGCGTGGCGAAGTTTGTGTTACGACTTAAATTTGATCTGAAAGCACGATGGTAGTTTTTAATTTAATGCATTAATATCTATATATCTCTTTATATAATGCGGATAGCTTGTATGTGTGCGGTAGCACCCTACCACCTAGATCTCCAATCAATACAAGGAATTTTTAGAAGGCTAATTGATAAAACAATAAAATTGATGACGGTTTTAATAAATAAATTATAAATATGTTTAAGTTATTGTTCATAACTTGGTTAGATTTGGTAGCCAAACATATTCAAACATTTTTTTTTAATTCAAAAAGTTAACGTAAAGAATATTTTAGTGAATATGATTCATAGGGCCAATGTATAAATTGCTAATTTCCTTGTTTCAGAGGTATTATATTTATTGACTGAAGCAGAATAAATCATTATTACTTAATACATTTAAATTGCCTTGAAAATAAAACTAAAAACTAAATTGCATGCTAGAGGAATGTTTGTTAAATAACCTTTTGTAAAAATTTAAAAACTTTAAAAATATTCAGTAACATACATAAGATTTCAATGCTGTACAATTTTATTTCCTTTATTCAATTTTTTTTAATATTTTTGAATTAATTGAAGTTTAATCATTTCCGTTTCAATTTAAAGCTCCAATTTTATGAGATCTTACCGAAAATAGAGAGATGCATAGCATAATAAATAGAACGGCGTAATGCTTCTAAAATAATGTGAATAATATAATTATCAGAATTGGAAGATTAAAAATAATTTGCTAAAAGAGTTATGACGAAACCAAGTTATATAAAATATCTTATTGAAAAGTTTGATGGCCATTTATACCGGCGAACTAAATGACTCCCAAAAGGGCTAGTTTAAAATAATTTGGCAAAACAAGAAACTGACTTCCAGTCCCAATCACTAGGCCAATTTTGTCAATACTTATTTCATATTATCCCTAAATATATCTATCATTTTCAAGAGAAATCTCCCCTCCCCCCACACACTCGTTATTTTCTAGAGAATTTCAGAAACCTTATTTCACTGTAAATACTTTAGGAAAATAAATAGTGATATTTTCTCCAAATCTAATTTTTCTACAGTTTTTATTAATTCTTTTGCTAGAAGTTATCATCTAGGTCCTAGATGATACATACCAATTTAAGGGTTTTGATAATAAATAATTAATTTTTCGTATGGAACTGGAGAGCCGCAACTCTACATCAAAATAGCCGTAGGTTATCGATACTTAGATTCTAGGGGATCATCAATGGGACCAAGCCTCCACCTCCTTATATTGCATAAAATATAGTAGAAGGAAAAACTGACAGAGACCCCAGCCTCAACAGTTGGAGCGATTTCGCAAATTAATTTCGTTAATCTCAAAACTCAGCTAACTAATTACAATGCTGCACGTTTATTCTACAAGTATGTATTAAAATAGTATTTCCTTTGTTATGACAAGATGTTGTTGATTACTATAGCTAAGTCGATACTATTAATATAATATTGTTCAGAACAAACAGCTGGTTGACCGAAGGCAGGTAATAATTAATAAATACATTTCGGTCATTTATAACTGTAATTTTTTTTAAGAAATTGATTCCTTAGTATAAAATTATATATACTTATAAAATAGAAAATAATTATATAGTGAGAAAAAAATCACAGCTACAAATCGAAGGTACCTTATAAACCTAAAAATAATTATGATTTGACATACGTAATATATTCAATTTTTATATTATCAGTAATTAATTTATTTGTATTGAACTATATGCATGCATTAAAATATTAGTGAGAATACTGTTACAACAAAATTTTTCGTTTATAGAATATTGCGAGATTTGAGATAAGCTGTGTCATATAGGAATGATTATTGAGCATGCCATTTAAACCTTTTTCTTGATCGATTGATTCCAAATATGCATATAATTCTTCAATTTGGGCATG
The DNA here is from genome assembly GCA_026543865.1 of Argiope aurantia. Taxonomy (NCBI): domain Eukaryota; kingdom Metazoa; phylum Arthropoda; class Arachnida; order Araneae; family Araneidae; genus Argiope; species Argiope aurantia. Next base: position 6,159 of record JAPMOR010043272.1, read on the forward strand.
GATATCATTTACTGAAATTCAACTAGGCAACTTTCTAAGACTTTAAATCATTAAATTCGCATATACTTACTAAAGATAAATGTGTGTATGTCCTAAAGCTCTATATGTCAGGCCTTTTCACCTACAACTATCAAATGCGGCACATTTATGCCTTGGCAGTTGCAATTTGCATCTCGGTGCAATTTTTTTGAAATTTTAATTCGAATTTTTCTTAATGCTGAAGTTTAACTTTATTTTGCGATATCTTCTGAAAATATAATTCCGCAAAAATAAACTTTACACCGTTTCAAAGTTTAAGAAATACCTCTTTAATGACACCAAATTTAGTAATCGTGAGAATTTTTCTGAATGTCGGCAGCTTTTTTAAATATAATTTTTTCCTAATTTCCAATAATTAATTAAATTGTTGAACCTGAATTTCGAAACGTTTCTATTTTTTCCTCAAATATGTAATCGAGTAATTTTTTCCATTGTTGAAACTTAAAAAAAAAGAGTTCTGCTTAATATCTGACTAGTTTACAAGACAAATTAAAAATTGAATTTACAATTTCTTGAAATTTAATAGACTGATGAACCAGATATTTGCGTTTTTACCAGCACTATCATGCTATAGGACTGGCTGAATCAAATAGGTCCATTTTCACAGTTAGAAGAATTTAAGTAAAGACATTTAAAATAATACGGCTCTAATGTCAAATAATTAGAGGGAATTGTGAATATGAAATGATATATATATAAGGTTTATTTAAATTCAACTTTAACCAATATTTCCTGTAAACCTACTGGTCATCTGAAGCGAATAAAATCCATATAAGCTTCCGGATAAATAGATTACTCATTAAATTTAATCTTTTTATTTCTTTACATTTTAATGATATTTTATTTGGTGAGTTAAATTTTGGATTTGAGGCAATGAAATTTCCATCTAGAATTTTTTTACAGGACTGCTATTTCGTCTAAATCACTCCATACCTAATTTCATTCGTCTAGCTCCTTCCGTATTTGAAATATCTTGTTCAATGATAACGAGGCAAATATAATAATGATAATGATTTTTCGGTTTAAAAATGAGCTGACTAAAGCATGAAGAGTCATTATAATTTTCAGGCAAAATTCTTTAACGATTAATAGGTTTTCTTTTGCTATATTTTCTGTTTGATAAAATAATAAAACGAAAAGAATTTGGAGCTAAGTTTCCAAATATTAACAAAGTTTTTTTCCTTGTTTGAAAATGCGTGAATTATATTTTCTCCTCAGCCTTTTGAAAGTTTTCTTTCGTTAAATATCTTCCTCAATTGCATTTCTTCGGTCTAGTCTTTCAAGCTTTATATTCTAACATTTTAAACTGAAAACCTTTGTTTTGGTAATAGATTACCGTGCCGAGACTCAATTTCCTAATTCTATTAGATTTTTTTGTACTTACTAAAATTTACCTTAAGAAAAGTTTTCAAGATTATTTTTCTAGCACTGAGAAATATATTGCCTCTCCTCAATCACTATAATAAAAGAACTATTCGTGTGCTTTGTTTCCTCTACCTCATGTTTTTCTACTAAGAGAATGAAGTTAGAGAAAAATAATTTTCTTTTGTTTCCATTTCGATTAAATAAAAGGACTTCATGAATACAAATGTTGTTGATTTAAATATTTATAATGCAATGCTTCCTATATATAATATTTCATTCCAAATTCCTAACAGGAAGTTACATAATTCAAAATATATGTCCAGAATAGAGTATTCAGAAATTTAAAGCAAATCTCAAAACTTCATATCAGAAATCATAATATGGCTTTCCCAGTACGAAGATATATTCTTGAGTGAAAATGCAATCGTAATATGTACGAGCAATTTAGGAAAATAATCAAAATATTTTTGTACGGTTTTCTTAAAACTCCAAAAATTAAAACTACAACCATTTTACAGCAAACCCTTATATTTCGGATCGTTCTCTATGCTTCTGTTCGCTCATTTGAATGCCACTTGTCTTCAGAAGGAAATATGAAGGAAATCTAGCGAAGTTAAAAATGAGTTATAGTTATACTTTTGTTCTTCTCTGAAGGAAGAAACTAATTTTTTTTCATTTACGGAATACCCTCTGTAAATTAAATTTCAGAAACAACGAAATTTCTTTTACGGAATATCCTATTTTCCAAAGGGAACTCAATCGCTCTATTCTTTTGCATGTATGTAATTTATTTTTCATCTGCATTTAATATTTACAGAAGGTTCAAAAGGTTCTTTATGTACTTTTTTTACTTACGTTTTTATCAATGATGCCATCTCATTTCAACTTCACCCTTCATGTTCTATATTTACTGCAGAAATCACTGTCATCTTTCTTATAATATCTCAAATTTCAAATAGTCCACCCTATAACTAGATTATTTATTCAGACTCAAAAAGTGTCTTGAAATCATTGATATCACTCCATCGTTACTCATCCACTCACTTTTAACATTCTTGAACTACATGATAATCTCACTTTCAAGGGTTTCAAAGTTCTCTCTTCTGTTAGGTTCCTTCGCACATTGGTACACCAGGAAATGAATTAGCAGACAATCTAAATCTGATACCAGTATATTAAAATCCCCTATTCCATTAAGATATATCAAAAACCACTTTAAATCCAATCCGTATTTAAAATGGCAAATCTAGTGGAATCTTACAGAGGCGAATAAATTTAAAACAACAAAACACCTAATCGTCTTTTGGCCTTATTTGCCTAGTAGAAAACTTGACACAATTCTTACCAGATAAAAATTAGTCACACACAACTCAAACATAAACAATTGCTGTTTGGGGAACCCGCCCCCCGATGTAGAGTGTCCTATTATGGTTCTTCAGAATTTAATAATGAACGCTACTTTCATTTCCTCCCTCATAAAGTTTCCCATCCACATCTATTTACCATTATAAAAATGATTGTCTTTTACTTTTTGATGTGAATCTTAAATAACTTTTAGATAGTGTTTTACCATCCTACTACTTTTGGGAGATTTTACAGGTTGACAGGTCCTAGAAAATGACTTAATTTAGAAACCAACTTTTAAAATAAGATTAACTCTCACCATATGTTTGCTGCAGTTTAATCAAAAATGGTTCTTGTGCCAATAAACTCCATCAAACCAAACCAAACCATCTGTAGGAAACAAACTAAATCTATCTATAAAGCTCAATGTGTGTGTGTGTGTGTTTTGGCGCTCTGTAGACCAGACCGTTTGACCTGCAGCTACCAAATTTGATACATGTAGAACTTGGAGGTTGGGAATGCGCACCTGGGGTCTCTTTTTTTAATTTTTAATTAGAATTTTAATTATTAATTAAAAATTAACACTTTCCCGCCAAAAAATCTTTTAATTTTCCCCACCTCCAAATGAGTAAGGCTTCAGTTTTTCTTTCCCACGCTAATGAGGTTAGGCTTAAGATATTTCGGGCAATTATTTCAAACGATTCTGTTTATTTTCTTAATGTTTTATGCATTTAAAATTGAACATTGTTAATTAATCGATCTTTCAGATTCATTCTAAATTACTTTTGATTTAAAATAAAATAGAATAAAGGAAATTAAATATTTCTAATATGTGTAGCGTTACTCCAACTGGCGTTGAAAATTCACGCATACGCATTGTGTTCCGATTGTTGACAACTGTTTTCTATGGATGCGAACTAAATTTAAATTATTTTTAGGTGAGTTTTATGCTTTTGTAATTAAATTGTATTTATGTTAGTTATATACTTTTTGTAAATGCTTATAGTTTTAAGTATATCGTTTTTTAAGTAGTTTTTTTTAACCTGTTTTCGACCAATTATTTTAAAGGAATCTGTTTCTTTTCTTATTGTTTGAAGAATTTGAAATCAAACATTGTTAATTAATCGATCTGCTCATGATGATCTGAGAAAATTTTGTTGACAAATTCTTGAGATATTACATAAATTAAGAAATATATTCTTTAGTTTAAATGCTCAGTGATTCTGTATTCAGTAATCATATTATTAAAAAATAGCTTTGTTTCAGTAAAAAATATGATTATATTAATTGCAGATTAATTATTTCCATTTGAATTTAAAGCATAAATTCTACGGGAGCTAACAGAAAATTAGAGAGATGCATATTACGTTATGGTTGATAATATTATGAATGAATTATATGATTATCAAAATTTGAAGTTTTAAATTGTTTTGACGAAGAATCTATTAAAGTAGGAACTACATAAAATATTTAATTATTAAAATTTTAATGAACATTAAGATTGGCGAATCGACTGGTCGCGAAAGGAGGCTAGTACTTATATAAACTTCAATGTGTGTGGGTGCGTGTGTTGGCGCTCTACAGGCCAGACCGTTTAAACTACAGTTACCAAATCTGGCACATGCATACCTTAGAGGTCGGAAATGTGCACCTGGGGTCCCTTTTTTTAATATACAATTAGAATTTCAATTATTTATTAAAAACTAACTTTTCCGCCAAAAAATCTTTTTATTTCGACACCGCCAAATGAGTAATGCTTCAGTTTTATTTCCCACGCTAAAGTGGATAGGCTTAAAAAATTTTCGGCGGCTTATTTCAAAAGATTCTGTTTGTTTTCTTAATGTTTGATGCATTTCAAATTCAACATTGTTAATTAATCGATCTTTCAGATTCATTTTGAAGTACTTTTGAATAAAAATAAAACAGAATAAAAGAAATTAAAAATTTCTAATCTGCATAACGTTACCCCAACTGGAGTAGAAATTCATGCATTTGCGTTACCATAATTGGAGGTGAAAATTCACCCATGCGCATTGTTTTCTGATTGGTTCTATTGTTCGCATTGTGTTCTATTTTCATCGGATACGGACTTGGTTTTGAGGCTTAATATGTTTTCGACAGATTATTTCAGACGATTCTGTTTATTTTTTTAGTGTTTGATGCATTTAAAACTAAACATTGTTAATTAATCGATCTGTTCATGATGAATCTGAGAAAATTTTGTTGAAAATTTCTTGAAATATTATATAAATTAAAAAAAATATTCTTTAGTGCCCATAAGGTTTAAATACTCAGAGATTATGTTTTCCGTGCTCGTATTTAAAAAAAATGCTTCGATTCAGTAAAAAAAATATTATTATATTAATCGCAGTTTAATCATTTCCACTTTAATTTAAAGCATAAATTCTACGGGAGCTAACAAAAAATGAGAGAGATGCATATTACGTTATGGTTGTTGGCCTTTATAATATTAAGAGTGAATTATATGACTATTTAAATTTGGAGTTTCAAACTATTTTCATGAAGTAGCAATTAAAATAGAAGTTACATAAAATATTTAATTATTAACGAGCATTAGGAGCGAACCGGTTGGTCGCCAACTGCGACTAGTTTAAAATAAGTAATAGTCATTCTTTCAATCTTCTTCGAAGAAAGAAATTTACATTTTCTAAAAATTTAAAACGTTAGGAAATATTTTGGTAGAAAATTATTGGTTCTTTTTTATTTTGATGCCATGTCTTTATTAGAAATCATGAAAGAATATAAAAATAAACTAAGAAATAGATGTATCGTTATGGGAAAACGGATTTTCATTGAAATAAGATACAGCCTTTTATTAGCAAAGTTTCCGATTCATTAGAAATCAGAAAAAATATTTTTCCACTGAAATAAAACCTTGGAATACATTTCCGTTCAAATGGTCATAATGGCCTGCAAGGTTAGTTTGCCGTTAGATTCTTATCGAAATTTTTTCTAACTATGCTATAATTCTTCTCCTACAAAAGAAGGCATCATGCTACTTTTTTGTTGAATTACCACTATTGTGTATTTGAGAATTCTTCCAACTGTACAACCTGTTTAATCAATTTTACTCGCTTCAATAGACCCTAAAGGAGAAACGAGATTGAGCGATGAAGAGCATTCTCCTCTAACAAGGTGGCTAAATTCCTTTCCAGATTCCGAGAAAACTACTTCATTTGCTCCTTAGAAAAAAACCCGAACCTTTATCACGTCTGAGGCGGAAACACTGGTAGTTAAAAGATATAGTAGAGGCGATTTCTGGATAGGTTCACTTATCACTGAAACCTCTGGTGACTTATAATTCTTGTAGACTCTGTCTTGGTGTATTCCATAGATTCCAGAGCATTCCATAAACGATGAAGCTTAGAAACTCACTCCTGCTTCAGATGTTAAATGCTTCAATTGCTATTAGTTCTTTTAGTTGCTTTTGCAAAGATCGTTTACAGCCCCTTGATGTTACATACTTAATCACAGATTATCAGTTAAGTTATTATTAGTGTAGGCATGAGGTTTTATTAGTAAATTTCGATTTGTGGTTACAAAATATCAATAGTTTTCAAGATATTTCACTCTCAATAAGGGCTTTTATTCTTATAAACTGCTTTTTAAACGTTATCTATCTACACAAATAAAAATGGTGAAGGAATTTTGAAAAGATGATAAGAAAAATTGATTATATATTACATCTTTTTCAAATTTAAAGATTTATATTATTAATAAAATTAGTTAACTGACGCGTAATTTTTTTTTTTTGAATTTTGGTTGAATAAAAATTTTTTTGGAATAATTTAAAGAAAACTTTTTATTGTTATAAAGAAACTCAAACCGTTTTCATTGTTTCACCTAATATTAAATTCCGTTATTTTTTTTTCTATTTTGTAAAGTTAAGAAACATTTTATTTATCGCTAATTGTACATAAGAAACAAGTAAGTTACAGTAAAGTGAAAGTCAAACTTGAAAAATGAATTACTTGAACAGTCAGAGATATGGACTCGGTTAAGAAAGATAATATGCACAATAATCAGAATACATGTAAGAAAATAAAAAAAAAGATCAAATTTCAATGTCTTTCATGAATCGATGTTAAAAATAATACTATTATTAAGAACATCAAGTTAAGCAAAAAAAGATTTGAGTAATCTAATGCATCGAAATATGTCATGCGCTTCCATATTCTCAAAAGTGTATTTGAATTTAATTTACAGATTCACACAATCTGTTTATCTTTCTTAAGACCATTCCGTGCGCAAGTAATGATTTAAGCATTAAACTTTCGATTGGTTATGAAATGGACCCTTTTCTTTATCGGCATCATTTCTAAGCAAAAACATGAAAACAATCGTAGCATGATTTTCGAAGGAATTTTAAACATATAGATTAAATACTAGTATAAAAATTAGCCTTAAATTATGTAGATATTTTTCTTGGTATAGTAATATATTTTAAAAAATTTTCAAAATATGTTATCACTTGAGAAATTAATTATGTTTGAACATACATATCAGAATCAGTCGAATATGAACTTTCATCGAAAACAATCTTCTGTACAATTATCCTTTTCACTAAAATCACTTTCTGCTCCATTTAAAAGTGTCTGGAGAACTGCTTCATAATAGGATCAGTAAACTGAATGATAATTCAGGCCCCAAGTTTTAGCGCTATCTGCTAAGCCTTGTTTATCACTGGGACACTAACAGGGAGATGCGGTCTTAGATACCGCGCTCTAAGAAATAACTAAATTATTTTAAGAAGCATCAGCAGAAATCGGTTGAAAAAGTGCAAGTGTATTGAAGGTCAAAAAACAGGAAGCTACAGGGTAAATCCATTCAATTGAGGGAAAAATAGAATAGGGGTGATAGAAAATCCATCGCTAGTGGTCTCACAGACTGCACGTCTCCAGTTAAGGGTTAAAAATATTATGAAACATTTTTTAAAATACGGTAAAAGATATAATTTTACGGTAAAAAGATATAATCATCTGAAGCGAATATACGGTAAAAGATATAATTTTACGGTAAAAAGATATAATCATCTGAAGCGAATATACGGTAAAAGATATTATGGTAAAAAGATATAATCGAAAACAATCTTCTGTACAATTATCCTCAACAATAAAATCACTCTCTGTTTCATTTAAAAGTCTTTGGCGTTGAACTTCATAAATTTATCTGTAGGTTGGATGATATTTCGAGGACAAAGTTTTAGAGCCATCTGTTAAACCTTGTATAATACTGGAGCACTAAAAGGGAGATGCGGTCTCACAGGCGTCGTGCAAAGAAATAACTGAAATATTTTTCTTTAAAAAGCATCCCCTGAAACCGGTTGAGAAAGTGCAAGTGTAGTGAAGATCACGAAAAAAGAAGCTACAGGGTCAATCTATTCTATTGAGCTAAAAATAGAGTAGGGGTGACTGAAAGTCCGTCCATAGCGGTCTCACAGATCGCACGTCCCCAGTTAAGGGTTAAGGTTATCTACCTACATAAATAATAACGGTGGTAGAAATATGAAAATATTGTTGTGAAATATGAATATATGTTTTATCTTTTAAGGATTTAAAGATTTATACTTTTAATGACATTAGTTTAGCTTTAGTGTAATTTTTTTTTTCAATTTTTTAAAGAAAATTTTGAAATAAGTAAAATAACAACTTTTTATTGTTGCAATGAAATTCAAACAAGATTCAATGCTTCATAATAAATTTGATACTGGAATTTTCTTCCATTATTGTCTGTCAAGAAAGATATATTTTCTTTATTATCTACTTAGTGTAAATGAGAGATAAGAAGGCGACTTTAAGTACCGCACATGACAAAACATTAAAGCAAATTCCCCGAACAGTCATGGGATTGGAATCCGTTACGAAAGTTCATGCACACAATAAACAAAACGGATGCATGTCAATGACGAAAATACAGCTTCAATGTTTCTAAAGATTTGAGGCTTAAGGATATGTTGCTAGTGGAATTAGAACAATGTGTATAAAAGATTTAAATATCCCGAAAAAATTAAAATTCCATGCGTACCAGCTGTCTGCCGATGGTGTGTTCCAAACTAATTTGTACATTTATACAAATTGTTTCTCTTTCTTTTGTGTATCCCGTGAACCACATCATAATTTATACAAGATTTATATATTTCGATTGGTTATGACGCCGCGTGGAAGAGTAACTAAAAAATGTGTTTTGTCTTTCTTGTATTCGGTAAGCTACCTTGCTGTCATCGAGAACATGAAAAATCAAGTCAACCATCTAACTCTCCGACCCGCCCGAAGGCACACGGATTTAAACCATAAAACTGAATGACCGGACCGCCGCAACAGCAATTGGCGGGAACTGTGGTTGAGTCCTAAGGGCCATCACCGGCCACGGTACAACCCTTCCCGAAGGAAGTACGTCCCGTCATCGATGGGAGGAGTTAGATCGCCCACCTATTAGTGTTCCCTCCAGGGTGGCGAGATCCAACCACCATACCGGAAGCATCTCATCCTCATTTCGAGGTGACCCCCGGGGGGGGGGGGGTCGAGAACATGCCAATGTTTATTGTTCTCTTTACGTATGAAAGACATATATTCATGCAGCAAAAGTGACAGCTCATATGTAATATGCATTTATTTCGTAACAATGCAGGTGTTACGAAATATTATCGAAAATTTACGATTTCGTTTTCTGTACCCTAATATTTACTGAACTCAACTACGTTTCCATCAAGATGGCTAATCTTAACATATAGAAATATGTCTGAAAGTGCATGGTATTTAAGTGTTCCATATCAAAGTCGTCAAGCTCAGGGGCATGCAAGAATCAACTTTCAAATTCTTAAGGCAGATAAGAAACACTGAATCAATCCACAATTATGCGGGAAAGTATGAGTGAAATGACATCTTGAGGTAACTAACTCTATGATAGCACTGAAGTTCGAACTGAGAACATATGATATTTAAGAGTTCTTGGAAGCTCATTCCGAAATAATTTGTCACTGATATTTCGATAATGTGAATCTTCAAAAACTATGAATGGTAAAAACATCTTGCAATAAATCTGAAACTTCACGTGTGTATGTACTGTCAATATTTTAAGTAACCAACGAGAAAATGTTATGGAATCAAAGCATAAAATATCATTCAGCCAGATGTTAATTGGCATGTTTGATCTGTGTCATATAACTGTGACGTGACGTGACAGTTATGTCTTGATTCAGTGTCGCATGTACACAGAGAAATTAATTTTTAATTTCAAAATAACAATATTTTTAAGCAATCATTTAGTAACATTCAAATAAATAAATAATTATACAACTAATAATTTGTATAGGTTTTTCATTGTTACATTTGATCTCACAAAGGTCAAAAATTAATTTTATTTATTTAAAGAAATAGACAAAAACGAAGGTTTATCTTAAAATTATCAGGTTTGAATTAATTCCTCTTTATGATGACGAAGTCATTCCGGGTTTATTATGAAGAAAATCAATCTCACACAGCGGATTCGATAACAGGATATCTGTTTCCTTGCTGTTTACTTTTATTCATTTAAATGCAGTTGTATAGATAATTTTTATTGCAACTTTTCTCCAGCATTTCAGACATTTTTAGAGCAAAGATGAATTATATGAAATTAATATGATGAAAATTTATAATCTTTCCAGGCGATTAAATTTTATGCATGTTATCATGTGAAACAGAGCGGCCAGGCATTGCCAAGTATTTGAAAATAAATGCATTTCGTATATTTCCGATATTTTTTATTTTGAGTATGGATAAATATTTCCAAAATTAAACGCTATCATTTTTAAGGCAAAATTTTCTAAAAATATTTATCTTGGTAATAAGTTTCCTTGAGAAATAAATTTGCTGCGTTTATGAGGGAATTTATTTATTTATTTTTGTAATTAATTTATTTATTTTTGATGTTATCATTGAAAAACTAAGATTAAAAACTTTATGAATTATCATCCCTTTTTGTCTTGATCGTATAATTCCCGGGTTTTTTTATTGCTTTCTCCTACATAATGCATGGTGAAAGTATTTAATCGTCAAAAAATTCGAATCCGAGAATTTGATTAATCACTTCCTCTCACAGTCCAAAATGAACATTTTTTGTATTACGTTTATCTGTTGTCTGTAAACACGATAACAAAATATACCGCTTTCATTCTGGTATAGATTACTGTCCTTGTAAATTCATGGTACAGCTTTGACTAAATAATTCTGATTAGAAAATTGGTAGGAATAATCAACAATTAATTCATTGTAGGTCATTTGCAATCGGAAAAACGAGGTATATTTTGAATTTTGAAAAATTTCACAACAGCACACTTATTGCACCTCAAACAAAGCTATCATTTTTTTTCTATAAAAATTATTTTTAAGACGGTTAATTGACGGTTGCTAATTAAAGCAGTAATAAAATTGCTTGGGAAAAATCAAAATACACATTGCTTGATACTCATATACAAATTGCTAATTGTCAATCATAATCGATCAATAAGTTTTATTAATCGAGCAATTTCTATTATAATAATATACAAAATGCTTGATTTCAGAAGATTTATTGTTTTCAGCATAAAATTTATTACATCTCTCGACATAGTTATCGTTATTCATAATCAACAATTCGGGTCATAATTATAAAAGGTTTAATTAAGTGAAATTATATAACCCTTATACTGTCAGTGAGGATTGTAATATAAGTTAAAATGGCCATTGCATCATTAAAAAATAATTCCATTTAAATTAAGAAAAATTGTTTCAATGAATAACACATATGCGCAAAGCGAAATAAATTTATTCAAAATTAAAAAGATTTCAATATCCAGAATTCTTATTTCAAGCATGGAAAATAGTATCAAACACTATTTCCAAGTATAAATCTTTAAAAGAATTAAACATGCTTAATATTTACGCTTAAAAGTAAAAGAAAAGAAAACGATGAATTTATTTCACATTTAAACCTAATAATGTAGAAAAAAAGCTGACTTCGAAATGGGACAATTACTGTTAATTGATTACTTAACCAAATTCGAATTAAAAAGCAGCATTCCAAAGATCATAATGGTAGAATATGTTTTATTAATTTCAGAACGATTATCGAATTCTATATAAATTAAAGAATTGCTCTCTACCTTTTCATTAATGATTTTCTTTCTTGCAACGAAGCGATTTCGTTAAAATGAATTGAAAAGATTAATGTTTTTTTTTCCATTTTGTAGAAACATGTGGAACAGAAAATTATCTGATCCACGAGAGTCGATTCATTGACTTAGCATAATAACACTCTTGGCGATCCATATTTAAATATCGATTTCAGTTACCAACATTTAAAATAGAGTGAGTCCGATTCTTTTCGGATCTAGTGAAATGAAGATAAAAGCTCCTTGCAAAATCATTATCATAGGTGGTCGTGGTTGAAATAAGAATTCAATAACAAAAACAACAAATATAAATGGTTGAATTAAGGATTATTCTTCAATTATATCATTATAAGGAATTAAGAATTATACTTCAAGAATAAACATTTAACTTGAAAATAAATATTGTCTTATGTGCATTTTGTTTTCTTTTTCACATATGAAACACGGGAAGTAAAATAATTGTATTCCTCAAAAGATTTAATCTGAAATTTTCATGATATTTTCTGTCTCCAGTTCTGTTTTTTTCTGTCCCTGCTTAGTAATTTAAAAACTTGTTGAAATTTAGTGTCTATTTCAGCATATTTAGAACATCTTCGAATGCAAAATACACATTTTAAAAGCTATATTTGTCTGTCGGTCTGTGAGCATCATACTTTACAAATGTAATAAGTTAGAAATAAAAAAAAATTTAAAAGTACATAATTTGTCCCGTCCAACTGAGTAATCTAGCGAACTAAAGGAGTTCAATGAAATGTATGTTTCATAATGTTAAAAACATCTATGATTACAAAATGCACATTTTAAAAAATCACGAATTTTATGTTTGGCTATCAGTTTGTTTATATGGCAATTTACAAACCAAATGAGCTACAAATATGAAATTTCAAAAGTGAAGCCGACCACTTTTCTGTGAAACTCAGTAATCTAAAGATCTAAAAGCGTTAAAATGAGTGTACATTTCATCACGTTTAAAAGATGTCCGATTGCAAAAACACAGTTTTAAACTTACGATCTGTTGGTCAGTGCATTTGATAAGGAACCGAGCCACGAAATTTGAAAAGTGAACCTTTTAAACTAAATTTTATATATAACTCTTACACCGTATTTTGAGTATATCTCTCAAATTTTGAAGGACATTCATCTATGCAAATTCTGTCTGAGTCAAATTCTGCCTTTTTTGCTCACACAAATATTCAAATGGATGGAATTAAGAATATACAATTAGCATTGAAATTTAGATACGTACGAACTAAATCTCTATTACCGTTAACTGTCTCTCGGTTTTAACATCCTCGTTTATGTGAACGGGTCCACCCAAAAACTCAAAATTGAGGATGAAAGGAATTCTAAACGTGAAATTGTCAATTTATATCGAATATTTGACCCAACCTGAAGAAAGAATACGATACATAACGAATGTTTGACTTTCTTGATTTAAAGAGACAGTCGAATCGCTTTGTAACTATTCAAAAGGTAAGAGGATAATAATTCGTTTTTTTTCCCTGTAATATGGATGAAAATGAATTTAACACGCATCCTTCATTTTTCACAAGCATCGTGAATTTATAAACAGTTTAATAGTACTTCTCATTATCGGATTCTAAAGCACTCCACGCTTTTGCACCTGCGTCAAAATGCGTTTATTCAGTTAAAACAGGGATGAGATGAAAGATTAAAAGAGAAGTTTACATTTAACAAAAGGATGAATTCGGATTATACGCGGACATAGGTAACGTAACGCTTTTTTTTAACCTTTCTTGAAGAATATCGATCAATATGCATCTATCTATCTAATACAGAACATTTTCAGAATAATAATCATAGCAAAAATCTTCTTAAGGTAAAGTTTTCATGTATTAAACATATTAGTAAGAGTATTAGGCTTCAAATACAAATTTATTAGTTTGACAAACATTTAGCATTATTTTTTGTTCTTTTTCATTAGCGACTGTATTGTTTTTGATTTTCTTTTGCAGATGCATCAAACCAGTTATCAAAGAGATCCATAGTTTCAGAGAACAGAAACTATATGCTCCCAAAAATCAAAAAATGAAATAATTCTTCATATATTTTCAGTGTATATTACAATTTTTAAAAAGGAATTAAAAAAATAATTTTACATATTCATGAGATTATTAAAGATGTGTTGTATTCCAAAATGAAAAATAATGATGTTTAATCAAAACCATATTCAAAATCAATTATACGAAGAATTGAACGAAATCAGAGAAAGGAAAGCATTCTATGTTCCATCCCTAGTAAAATCAAAAGCGATATTGAAACGAAATTCAACCAAATGAAATACAATTCTTTTATCGAATTCTTAGCGAAATCTAACTAGGCCACTATAAACCGCTATGTTTACAATAATTTACAGCTTTTTGGCTTCAAAATATTTTTGTAAGTTTCTGATTAAAATAAGTAGAAAAGCTTACCTCATAATATACTTTGGGTTTAATGATTTCTTAATATAATATATTCAAGTTTTAGAACAATTGAAAAATTTTATTCACTGCTAAATTTTGTACAATGGTCTGCTATAAAAAATATTTCTTTTAAAAATATTAAAACTGATTTTAAAATTTTTATATTTTATATACTTTTATATATTTTATTGGATGTAAATATATAAATAATGATATTGATCAATGTATTATTTTTATCCGCCCAATAATTTAAAGGCTATAACTATACGAAGCTTTAAAAAAATGTTATTCATCAAAATAAAATTTGTATCCTTATGCTATCAAAGTACAATAAATCAGTAAAAAAATGTTCATCAATTAAATTTTGTGGTTATTACTTGATGAAAAAGTAGCGTTTCAAAGGCAATAAACAAAATAAACAAAATTTTGAAGCAGAAGAGAAAATAAAACTTTCCGAAAACCAATTCCTATCTTAAATCCATTCATTCTACTAAATGCACGCTTTTAATTTACTTATCTACCATTCTATCATTTGGAGATGAGTAACCATCATGTGAAAAAAGCAATTGCAAGCATTTCAAAATCAACAATTAAAATCGAATCCTGATGTAACATGTTATTTTAAGTATATAATGCACAATGAACTTAAAATTAAACCACTTTTGGATTATATCAAATATACTTATTCTAAATCTCGCAAACATTTTCTCAGATTCCTAAAGATTTTCCTACTTCTGATCTCGTTGTCTGAAGGCTGGAACATTGACTCAATCCATGGGACATTCATTCCATATATTGAATGAATGATTGGAATTGGATAATGAATTCAACAGGAATTGAATCCATTCCCAAAAAATGACACATAATAATCTTTAACTGAATTATAAGTCTAATTGTCTTTTTAAATTCCTTAAATTATTTTGAACCAACCAAAAGCGCTCATGCCTCTGTTTGTGTACGTGAACTATTAATAATTTTTAAATACCCATGAATTTTTTCCTCAGTTAAATAACACTTCCTTTTTAGTACCTATAGTTATGGCAAATCCTTTACTTTTTTAATAATTTAAAATCTTTTTTTTTGTGAAAATTCTTTGAGAAAATTTTTTTCTGTGCTAAATCTTTCTATCATTTATGAAGATTTGTTCATTAAGTAACAATTAACTTTCTTCCTTTCTCTTCATAAGAAAGATTTTCAAAAATATAATTAAATTTATTTATTTCAGATGTGGTGGCAATAGATTTTCACCGAATCAGTGGAACAACGTAACTTTGATTCATGTGATATACGATAAATATTTTGTAAGGGAGAAATTTCATTCATATTATGGAAGGAAAATAGTTATAAAAGATTATTATTATTATAAACCTTAAAATATTATTTAAGGTTTTGATCAAAAGTAAGCCAATGTTAATGATTTCAAAAGTTTTTTTTTCACGTTAACTGTGAGGTCAGCAAAACTAACTCCAATTAAAGAAGCATAAAGCATAATAACATAATCAAGAATTTAACATTAAAAAAATAAGAAATAATTCAAGAATTCGAAAATTTGGCATAAATAGATATCCGAAAATGAAGACTTTCATTATCTGTCGATGGAAATATAAAATATATATTATATACCAGAGTCTTTTTTATAGTATTTCCAAAGCAATTTATAGCATTAAGGAAAACAGCTTTCTTAAAAATAACAAAGTAGAACAGCACATGGAAAGCTATAAAAGTTAATGTATGTTAATTTTAATTTTTTTTTTTTAATTTTTAAGATTTCTTAAATTGCTTTATAAAATAAAAAAAAAATTCTGTGTAATTCAAACCTGAAACATCTCATTAAATTTTTCAGATATTCCGACACGAAAATGAAAAAAATTAAATATTCAGTATAAATCTTCATGTCTAGACGGTTTCCAAAAATCCATTTTCTGATCGATATATAAACATAAAAATATGAATCTTCGATGTTTTAAAAATTGAGCTCCGAAAAAGGAGAATTCGAAATCATGTTTCACGTAAATTATATCCTATAAAAATAAAAAATTAAAAGGATTGGTGGGAAATAAATGGCGTAGAAAAATAACAGCTAAATTTTTGTTTCAGAAACTCTATAATTAAGAAGGAATCGTATTCCACTTATGTATTAGAATTCCAAAAGAATTATTTCTCTTCCTTTTACGCGAAAATAATTTTAGTATTTCAATGCTTAAATAATATAATATACTTAATTTTTTTTAATGTTAGAGTCTAAAAGAAAGAGTGAATACATGTGTTGTGTAGCAAGGAATTAATTGTTCTTACGTATTTCTATGATTTAGAACGGAATCAATTAATGACCTCTCAGAAGACAATTTTTTTAAGCTTTCGATTGTCTTTTAATCTATTTCGTTTTAAGATAAATTGAACTTTGTTCAGCACTAAAAAAAAAGAGTACTTCTCCATTTAATAAAATTCCTTCTTTATAATTCTATGTTAATCCTAATTTCTTTTTTATTTAAATTTCCATTAGAGTTTTCTAATGGAAAGAAATGACTAATAAATATATGATTCATTTATTTGTATTGTTAATGTTATTTAATGTACAATGTGTAAATTAAACCAGTGAAAAAGTTCTCAACTCGACACCTTCATCTAATATTAGTATAAAGATTTTTTTTTTTTTACGCTCACAATGCAGTTGAAAGAATTAAATTAGAATTTTTATTTTCTCAATTTCGATTGAATGAGACGAAAGTTTCATATTCATGTAGAATTTGTATGTCAAATTTATATGCCAAATTTCATTAATCTTACTTGTTGTATCTTCCAGTTGTGTTGGTTCATCGATGTATTTAGTTAATGAATAAATTGTGTCACATTTGAGTAAAATCATGATGTAGAAGAAATTTTATTCATAACTTTGATATTATTTTTAATACAAATATCGAATACCTACAAAATGTAGAATAAGAGCAGAAGCACAAAAGATATCGTAAAATAAAGTAATACATTGATGCGAAAATGTTTCAAATTATTTACATGTAAAAATACAGCTAAGAGGTGAAGAAATATTTCTTCTTCAAACAGCTGAGAAAGAGTTCATATTCATTAAATGGCAGTGATCTTAAATATTTGCAGTTTTATAAAAGGAGTGATTAAAGCCATTTGACATGAAAAAATTATACAATATATAAAAATCAAATCTCGCGGCAGAATTATTGGTAAAATAAGTTTTCTTTTGTATTTGATTCAACCGAAGGTTGTTTTGAAAATAAATTTTTATCAGAATACATTCAGCCTTTTTTCTTATTATTTTCTCCTTAAAATAAATAAACACTTTTCTCTTTCTAAAGGAAACACTCTTTTTTACTCTTATGATAGCTTCCTATTGCTTCATTTTCGAATGTTGTAAACACACATTCGAAATGCTGTTCTTCATTGCAAGTATCTGTTTCCAGGTCCCTTATCTTCAGTTACCTGAAATTCAGCTACCATGAAATTTAAAACAGTAAAAGGAAAAACAAATATTTAATAAGATATTTTTATTTATCCAATATATTTATACCTGAGTTGGCTTTTCACTAAAAGAATTTTATTCATTTATTTAAATAATGCTTTATTTTTATCTTTTTGTCATTTTCAGTTAAATTTAATTCGACAATGAATATAATGGTTATGGAACGTCAAATTATATTTTTTTTACCATGATTAATTCTATAAAATGCTCAGAATTTCACTACTTGTTTAAAGTGACACAGGTAAAATGCGACGCAGAATTTAAATTTGGCATCGTCTATCTAACGGGTGGGAAATCGTTGAAAGGTCACGCTATATCGCAAAATCAATGTGGCCACAGTTGATAAGTAATAAGCAAAAAATGGCTTTGTTTTATAACTCTGACCCCAGAAAACTCCTTACCGTTCGATTAAATTTACAAAATCAGAGTTTCATTTTAGGTACTTTTCTGTTAGACGGGTGCAACCAAACCGAATTTGGCGTAAGAAATTTGGCGGAATTCTACATTATTCGGTGAATTTTGCCTTGCACCCGACTAATGGATTGTGAACCAAACGCGAATTTGGCGTAAAAAATTTGGCGGAATTCTACATTATCTGGTGCCCGCCTAACGAAAAACAAACTCATTTTAAATTTTTAGAACTATTCATAAAAGCATTTTTTAAAGCATCGCAAAAAAAAAAGCATTTGAGCGTTTAAAAAGCATTTTAAAGCATTCTAAAGCATTTTAAAAAGCATCGCATTTATTAAATATATTTTGATTTTCTCTGAAACATCAAATCAAAAACAATAATTAAAATTGATAAAAAGAGACTGATATTTTTAACAATGCATTTCCATCTCTTCAGCTTGCAAGTTTGCATTACACGTTTCGGAATATAGCAAATGTAAAGTCATGTATGTGAATTTTCTTTCAACGAAACTACAATATATGATAAATAAAGAAAGAGAATTGCTGCAAAGTATTTGAATATTTAAAAAAATGTGAAACTTTCTCGTATGATTCTGAACAGAAAGGAATTGTCTCCCCAAAACTTTCTCGCATACTCTCTAATAAAGGCGCTATCCTAGAGAACGTCTTGAATGATAGTGGCTTACAATAATTACGAAATATTTTTCTTTGCCGAGAATTTAGCATTTTTAATGAATCCTTCATGCCATCTTTGGCGATTG
>JAPMOR010043284.1:22101-57675 GCA_026543865.1 Argiope aurantia
TTTTTTTTAATAGATACTACGAATATTTTTGTTTGAAATATCTGGAGAAGTATATTATAGATTTATATGTACCAGTATATAGAGTATTAATACCTTGTCATTGGTGCTTCTTTTCTGATTTATTTCCTTAGGTTCAGCATGCACAAATCCAGACATCCTATTGAGCATATTAAAAATCTAATAAAGAAAACTGAGGCCAAATTAAAACAATCACGAAAAACTAAAAACCTTAGAAAAAGAATTTTAATGAAACAAATGCTCAAGAAATTGAAAGAAAAACTTAAACAAAAAGTAAAAAAATCAAGAATAGAAGAAACTTGTATTGAGAAGCCTGAAAGCTTCAATGACTCATTATCAGAAATTTTAGAATCGAGCTCTTCAGATATTCAAGAACATGAAAGTTCAAAATCAGAATCTGAAAGACCCCAGGAATCAACATTTGAAGTTTCTAAAGAATCAACTGCATTTAAATTTTCCATGAGTCAGAATTTTAAATTAAAAATAGGTTCTATTAAGTATGATTATATTATTCGTTGTATTTGTATAATTTTGTTTTGTGCATTTATAATAAATTTAGCATTTGATACATTAATATCAGGGAATTATTGTATATTTCAGTAGGATGCTTACCTTGTAAATTTTTGTGAGCCATGAAGTTGGAAATGTTTCTGCCTGTATATCAGTTTACATTTATTTGTGAAGGACTAATAAAAAAAACTGATGATGAATATAAGATTTTTAAATACTGCTATTTTCTTATTATTTTATTATGTGATCTTATCTTAAGCCTAATTTTAAAGAAACTAATATTAAATATGAGGATCCAAATACTATTATTTTCTAATGTTTATTTTATCATGCAGTCATGTTATCCATTGGGCTATTGTTAGGATTTTAATTCATTTTTATGAGATAATTTCTTATTTTAGTATTTTTTTAAACCTACAATAAATTTTTATCTAAATTTTAATTAATTTCATTAATAAATGTTTTAAAAATAAAAATTTTTTTAATTTAAAACATATTTAATAATTTATCTATATTATTTACGGAAAATTTTCTGTGAAATTTCAATATCAAAATAACTTTTTCTCTTTTGTCATAAAAAAATGTGTTAGAGGATGAAAAAAAGTTTATTTCAATGATACTTTTCCTCATTCTGTCTTACCTTTAAGCAGTGTTCCAGAACAATTTTAAAGTTTGTTATTAGTATTATTAAATCTAATAATCTTGCACAACAAAATTATTAATTTTTTTTATTGACATGATTATGACAATTTATGATACCTAGGTATAATTGTATTTATTACCAAGGCAACTATGCATTTAGAATGTGTGTATGCTATATTACACATCTGATTTGTGTCAGAAACCCATTAGTAATCTAAAATGCTGGAGAAGCCATAAGTATCTTGAAATATGTAAATAGCTGCTGGATATTATACACTATCTCCAGTTCTCTTTTGTTTTTCCTTCAACCTCCAGGGGAAATGCTGGGCTGAACTTCTGCAAATGATTTATACTACACTTTTTTATGTAAAAATTTTATGTGTATTGTCCACCTACTTCAGTGTAATTTTGGCCTCAAATTGTTTCTCAGCATTTTGCCATTAACGGCTTCTGCAACACAAATCGGATGTGTGTAATGTCTTGACTGTGACTGGAAAGTGACATTATGTATGTACAGTAATGATAACAGGTATTTTAAAAAGTGCACCATGAAAGTGTTTCTTAAGAACTTCTGATTAATAAATGTTTTATAAAAATTGTTTGGCCACTTTTTAAATTTCTATCATTAATTGGTTTGGAAATTGATATAAAATTATGCTTGACTTCAAAAAATTAAGCATTAATAATTAGATGTATCATTGTAATATGAGACTTTATAGGATGAGAGGTGAATGTGAAAAATTTTGAATGTTGGGTTTCCAACATGTGTTTTTGACAATTCATGGATTTTCCTTTTATCCCATATTCCAATTTCAACCTCCTTGTGTGTGACAACTAGTATTTTAAAATGATGGTTATAGCATATTAAATATTGATTACAATTGATGATGCATACGATTCTTAATTTGCTTATGTCATTTCTTTTTTCAAAAAACATAGATATTAAAATATTTCTTATTTCTAAATATGAAGATTTAAAATAAAATTTCATTTGAAATATTTTTTTTAAACAAAAGTTATTTTTATCATACTGTTGACTAAACTTTACAGAAAATTTGTAATAAGTGGTTACAATTCTCTTTCATTGAATTATGATGAAATTTGTTTATTTTAAATAATTAGGTATTTGAAATATTAATAGTTATTGATAGTTTTTTTAATTGATAAAGTTAACTTTTATTCTTGTTTATAAAAAATGAAATATCTATATAAAAATTCTGCAAAGTTTATTTAAATATTAGACAAATAGATTAAATATTTTCTTCAATTCAAAAGCAAATTACTTATTTGCTATGGCTTCATCTGCAAGACTTGAGGAACTGGAAATTTTTTTGTCTACCTGCATTTCTGCAAATATTTCTAAATTATATATCTTCTTCAGCAATTATGTTATATTTCTGTTATATAAATTAAGGATTTTTTAAATTCTTGCTATTCCCTTGATTGTTTTTCAAAAATAAAAAATATATAGCACTCGTTAATCCATACATGCTTGACTGACAATCTAAAACATAAGTTTCAGTAAATTTCTTTATTATTATGTTGAAAATATTGTGATTAAGATAACTCTGAAGTAAACCCCTTTCTTTCTTTCTTTTTTTTCCCCTAAAAAAATAGGTAAAAAAATCATTTTAAAGAATATTTTTTTTTCAAGGATATACATTTAAAGATTTTTAAAATCAAAAATGTATCAAAAAATAAAATATTTTCAATTTCTTCAGAGTAAACTCAAAAATATATCTAAGGGTAAAAGAATAACAGAATCCTACTGGGAAAACAAATTGAATTATTAGACACTAGGTCACATCAGAGAAATTCTTTCTGTAAAGATTTTTTTGTTTGTAATTATGGCACTTGCCACGGACAAGCCCCGCTGTTCAGAGACAGCCGATTCTGTAAAGATAATGGACATTAATGGAATTGTGATTAATATTTAAAAATGAAATTTTAAATCATTATTTCCCACATTTTTTTGAAATTTCTTACATCAGCTTATATATATATTACTTATATCAACTATTTTTATCAAAAGAGACAGAGGAAACCGAAGACAGTTTGACAGTTTCATGACTTCATGAATATTTTACATAAACCATAGTTTATGAAATCCTATTATAGAAGACATATAGTTCCTAAAATCTGTGATAGTTTTATGTGAAGTCTTTTCTTGATTGAAGATATATATCTACATATGATTGTTAAGAGAGAGATAAGAGAAAACAACTTTTTATTGGTTATATTAATTTCGTATTACAGTTGTATATGAAATTGAAACATTTACTACCTGATTTTTATTATGATTGTGATTTGAAATTTGTTGTTTCAACTGTCTTTCATTTTCATTACATTGTTATTGTTACACTTTTTGAAAAATAAATAAAGTTTACAATATTTTTATTTTATTTGTTGTTATACTTGTGAATTTCATTAACAATTGATTTTTTTTCTTTTAACATAAAAATTAACTAAAACTTTTAATAAATAGTGAAAATTATTATGTTTTAAACTCAGTATTGCATGGGTCCCTCTGATTATTCTTTATTTACTTTTGGTACAATCATAAAATGAGCAATTATAATAATTTGTTTTTTAATTTTAATATTGTAGGTTTGAAAGTATTCTAATGCAAGATGAAAGGATTTATTTATCTTTTCAAAAATTATTGTTGTGAGATTAGCAATCATTTCTAAATATTAAAAGTTATGAGAAAATAGTAATTCAGTAATTCCTATTGGATTCTGAACTGTTCTTTTAGGATAATTAAAGGTAAGCTGAAAGGTTCTAAAAATGAAAATGTTTTTGTTGATCTGATGTTTGTATTATGTTCTTAACCAGAAAAGATTCCTCTTCCTTCAAAAGCTATTCTCAACAAGATTTTCTATTGTCAAATTTTGTGTAAATTTTTAAAACAATATGAGGTGGGTACTTTTCTTTTGTGATCTTTAAAATATGTTATAAATCAAGTTGATTTATAAATAATATAAAAAAATGAATAACTGACGAAAATAATGTAAATATTTAAAGCTTAAGCTTGGAATAGCTTTTATGTGTAAGCAATTTTTAAATAATCATTTATGAGTATTTGTTTTATTTTCTAAATGTCTATATTAAATATGCTGGGTATTTTTCGTGCTATGTAATTTATTTAAAAATAAATCATCCACATCTATTTTTTATTATTCTATTTATACAGTATTACTATCAATCAAGCAGAATGAAGAATGGAATAAAGATCTTTATTTTTTGGAAGGAGTTTACCTCTGTATTGTCACACTCTTTATCAGGAAAATTAATATACTTATGAGCACTTTAATTTATATTTCAATATATAATAACGATATAGTTCAATACAAATATAATTATAAGCCTGCCTAAATTATATTTCCTTTTATCACCATGAAATTTCTATTTAAGTAATGTATTTTGAATTGCCAACAGCGACAAACAATTTTTAAATAAACTTGTCTATAATTTTGTACCTTCCGTAAGCTGATACAATTGAATCGCGATTTTTTCTCCTTCGTCATATCTGAAAGAAGATTAGAAATCAAACTTTTTTTTTTTTTTTTTTGCAGGGAGATTGGAGACGGCGAATTAGGGATTAAAAAAGTGTGCATATCGCGGATGTTTGTCTTCTGATGGTCAAGTGTACCTTCGAATAAATCAATCTTATTCAGAGGGTTTTTTTCCCCCCCGAAATAAAAAGTATCCATCTACGTTAAAAACCATTTTTGACTGAAAATCCCATTTTTTAAGTTTTTCTGAAATTTTTTTCTGTTAGATTATAAAATCCGTTTTTATTCTATGTCTACAATAATTAGAAATAAAATTAAAGATATTTTAATAGAACTGAAAATCTGTAAACAATACTATGAATAAGTATTTTCATAGCTTTTATTTAGATTATTTACAAATTATTACATTTTTCTATTCTAATTTTGGAATGTTTTCAGTATGAATTTATTTATTTTTGATGACTTTGTAAATTTAGATAATTCTGAATCACTAATGCTTCTTGATTTTCCACTGAAGCTGTAATTTTTGACCGTGAACACAGGAAAGTATTTAATGCTGCTTTTGACATATATTAATTAATAACTGGATCTTTTCGTTAACATATATTTTCAAGTTAACGAACGTAATAGACGGAAAATATATGAAATCGGAAAGTGAATCTACATAGTGTGGTGGTATGTAGACTATTATGATCTGTGCAAGAAGCAACAGGACGAATGTTGTTGGAAACATTTCTTTAATAATCACATTCACACACTTAAACATACACTAACACAAAGGCAAGACATTCACGCGCGCGGCTTCACAGTTCAGCATCACATCTCATTCTAATTACAATCGCAATGCATTATGGGATGGCCTAATCAGGTATCGCAATCTAGTTTCCAAAAGAGAAGATAAGAGATGCAACTGCTACAATAGTATATTACTATAAATGTTCATTAGAATGAAGAGAGAGACTAGAAAAGAATATCTTTAAATGAATAACGTTTAAGAAAAAGGAAGAATAATCTATCTAAAAAAGTTTTGAACAATTTTTTTTTCATCCTATTAAAAATAAAAATAAAAGCATTAAACCCATTATTCTTGAAATACGGTTTTACCCGAAATTTTCTTCTTTGAAATACGCTTATAAAAATACTTTCAAAAATATATCTTTGAATTATGACATATATTCATAATACTGTCTAGAGAATGAAACAAAATATAAGTGCAATGATGAATCATTGTAAAGTTATTCATCTTTTTAAACTTTGAAAAAGGACAAAAATTTCCGAGGATATCTACGATTTTATACAAAAATTAATTTTATCTCTTATGATTTGCAAACATTTTGAGTTATATCTACCCTATTAGCAAAAAATGCCCAACAATATTGTTGCGATTTTGGTCGGCATTCAGAATATCAGACAGCATCGTGGAAATATCATACAATATCTAGTGCTAATAGGGTAAATTTTTTCATCAGATCCTAGCCAATTCATCTATAATTATATACAGAATTAGTAATACAGAATTCATTCCAACAGAAATGATTCTCATAATCCTGAAACGAATAGTATATTTAACCATAAAATAGAATAATTATTCAGTGGATGAAATAAAATCTTTGCATGCTGCTTCTAATAGTTAATAGTATAAGTGAACTTTAAGCTAGATGGATGAAATGTTGCTATGTGGTATTTATATCATAGCAAACACCATACAAATTTGTATATTTCTATAAAATATTGAAGGGAATCCAAACATAGGAAGGTTTTTTTTTAAATTTTATTTTTGTCTCGCTGCACGAATGCAGGTGAACATAATAGCTATAAAATGTAAAATTTTGTTACACAAATGTAGCAGTTAATCAGTAGATTTTTATCAAATTTTTAAATAAATCCATTAAAAGGTTGATCATTTCCTTGTCAGTACTTTTAGGTGCAAGCAATTGTGACAACTCGGAATCGCGGTGAATTAGATAAATAAAATTTGGTGCACAGTTTTAGCATCTAAAGTTTAGCATTCTTATCATTCTTTGAATTTAATTAATCAGAGGACCTCAATCTGTACTTTTATAAGCATGTAGAAAAGTCAACTCAAAGATAAATAAAAATCGTATGTGAGCTGGTGTAATTTGTAAATTTTGGTTAAGTTGTCAAAAACGCGTTTTCTTTCTTTTTGCTGTAATATGAAGCACAATATTTTGATTTATGGAATTCTGAAAATAAAAACTTATATACCCGTAGCGTTTTCGACTATACTTAAAGTCCACAGTTTCTATGCTAGGATAGGATAATATCTTTTATTATAAAATAGGGGAGAAAACCTCGCAGAGACAATTGGCGCTGTTTTTTTGGTTTAATTTTGCAACTTTTTGTGAAAGTGCACACATACTCTTAATAAAATGTAGGTTCACAAATGATAATCATCTGCATGTTTAAGATTTTTTTTTTATGGGAGGATTGTTCATTATTGTTTTGTGTATTACACGTACTGTGCTTTTACAACCAAAGCCAATCTTACGACAAAAGCGAGGTCTTGAAACTATATTTAATAAAATAAAAATTATTGTATTTCGTTATTTATTATACTGAAAAACCGAAGGAATACATGAAAATGATGAAAAATTTATTTTTATAAAGTAACCGTTTAAATAACGAAATATATTAATGAATAATATGCGAAAATGCTTGATTCATAAATTTAAGAAATACAATTAGATATGGGTATTATTAGAAAGCCTGATTTTTGTTTCTTTTCCATAATGTATAGCAAATTCGTTGATAATATAATTTCATTTTCATTTATTTATTTTTTCTCTAACTCGGATCCAATTGATAAAATATCTAAGGAGATAAATCTTTCTTTGCAACTGCTAGATCTCAAGCATATATATTTTTTAAATTGTTATTTCCCATCTAGAGAAGAGATCTTGTGGTGGAAGCTATTAAGACCAGTAAGCTTTTCTGAACAGTAACAAAATTTAGATGCAATTGAAATAAACGATTTTTAAAGTAATATTTTAATACTGTGATCCTGGGAAGCAAAACTCAGCAATAAATTTTGATTTCATTAAATAAAACATTGAAATAAATATGTTTTTGGAAAGTCGCATTTAAGCTATTGCAATATTTGAGAAGATATTCTTCAGCCGATTTGTGAATACTCTCCGAATTATATTGAAAAATCTTATGATGGCTAATGTTCGAGTCAGTTTGGGAATACTATCCCAATAGCTTAATACTACTTCAGTCAGTTTGAGAATACTATCTGAATTATATTGAAAAAAAAAAAAAACCCTCACGATGTCTAATGTTTGAGATAAATTTTGGATCTTCAGCCAGTTTGTGAATAGTATCCAAATTATATTGAAAAAAAACTTATTATGTTCGAGATAAATTTTGGATCTTCATTCAGTTTGGGAATAATAAACAAACTTGCAATGTCTAATGTTCGAGATAAATTTTGGATCTTTTCTTAAAACAAATAATGGTACTGTGGTGGAAAGTAGGTCCACCACAGGACAAATGATACATCGAACAGAAGTAACCGACCACGTTTTATGATGAGAGTAGATTTTTATTCAGGGTATAATCTCAATTCATATCGTCAAGCCAAGCATAAAAATATTGGTGGAATTTTGAATATAAAAGCAGGTTTCACTAGCCATTTTGCGATTTGGCGGTAGTGATGATATTAGCTAAATTGAAATTAATTCTCAAGTGACAAACGTTCTTTAACTGTCCCGATAACTGTTTTCATAAATTCGTCTAGTAATCGTTTAAGTTTGAAAAATAATGGTGAGTGTTACGTTATCATTTTGCTCCAACTGTTTTTTTTATTAATTTATATAAAAACAGCCATTTTAATATTAAATGCTGATAAATATTTATTATTGAGTCATTTTACATTAAATTTTCTCTACTCCTTTGTTTCGTATTCGAATCACAAAGCGAAACTGTAATAGCGGCTTTGTATGTCGAAGATTGTTAATTATCTTTTGAAATAAAACTTAGTATGGCTTTTTATGTTTCAGAACTTAAAAAATGGTTTAGTATGATTATTAATGAGTGGGGATGTATGAAAATTCAGTATAATTAGTATTTTTTTTATATGTGTTGTCATTGTGTATCGAATAAAATGCTATCAAAATTCTGGATAGATTAAATATAACAATATTTTTCTTATTTTTTTTAAAGATTATTGATTGTTTAGTATTCTACTTTATAATTTTTGCTTTAAAAAAGTATATTTAAATCTATCGTATTTAACAGCCATGAAATTTGGCACGTTCTATACAATTTTCGGAAACTTTTGGTATATATTTGCCCTCAGTATGATCTCGGATTCTTCTGTCTGACATTCGAATTTTGTTGCCTTTTTCCAAAATTTTTAGACAATAATTAGAATGTATCTCTGATTTAAAAGAAATTTAAAATGCTTTTTTTATTGTTTGTCTATCTTGTGAGTTCAGAGTAGAAAATATTCCTTTTTTCCTGGATTATTTTTGCCAAAGCATCATATTTCATGGTATTACGCTTTTGACTTGGGCAAGGAGTTCAAATAAGAATTGATATTCCTTGAGTTATAATTATTAGAATTGTAGTCCAGAAAAAATAGTTTCCAGTACCTATTTGAATGTGCAGCAAACTGTCTAAATTCATTTTTTTAAAAACGTATCCTTGATTTTTAGTGATTTACTGCAGTTTTAAACATCTTCAGTTCTATGTGTAATATTTTTGTTACAAAGAAACATAAATGCACAAATTCAATATATGTATATATTTTTTTATTTATTCCAGCTATGCTATGCATATATTGCTAATATTATATATTTCATTTCATCTTGTGTTTGTGAAAAATATCTAAATTTTTGATCAAGATTGTATAAATATAGAACTTTTTGAAATGTAAATACTGAACGTATTAATTAATTCAAATACAGTAACATGTATGTGATTTAAAAATCAGATTTTAGGTAAAAGATTTGCTTCTAAAACTTATATTTTAAATATCAGGAATCTTTTTATTGAAATTTAATGTTTATAAATATTGAATATTTGTATTGAACTTTATTGTAAAATTTACTATTTTATATTAATGCTTCATTTCTTAATGCAAAATATATCAACTTTAAAGATGCTTTATTATAATTTTTGTATATATGTATCATTAAACATATTTCATTTTAGGGTCAGAATCAATCTTCGGGTGGGCCTGGTGGTAGTGGTGCAGGTGGTGACAAGAAAGATGACAAAGTGAGTTTACATGATGTCAATCTCTCCCCTCTCCATTTCTGAGATGAACTGTTTCATTTCCATGAGGCAATTTATTTTGAAAATTGAGAGTTTTCAAATAATGGTTTTGTTTATTAATGAAACAATTCTTTTTCCTATATTCTCTTACTAGATTTTAACTTGTTACCCATCAGATTTACATTGTAAATGCAATAATATCTGTTACTAATTTTATGACTGTTATTAAGTTGTGCATATAAGATTACTAAATAATATGTTGAAAATTCTTTTATTGAGTGATGTAAAAATAAATGAAAATGTATAATTGATCGTATGAAATGTATAATTGTTTAATCAGGCACATTATTTTAGACATCTGTTTTAGGACGCCTTTTTAACTTGTTTTTGCTAGTACCATATCTGATTTTTTAATTTTCATCTGCTTAAACTATGTATCACATTCTTTTTAAAAAATAATATTCAATATTCATTCATCGTTTTTTCTTTTTAAATTTTCAGTTATTGAAAAACTTGTAATAATATTGATTCAAGGTAATAACAGTTATTTTAAAGTTGTGGCAGTGCATATATATTGAATTTTTATTCTCTAAATAATAAATTTATGATTATTAAAAATAACATTGGGAAATTAATAATAGATAGTTAAAGGCTTTTTTTTTTGTATGATGTAATAAGAAGTTATAATATCTGATAAAGAAAACTACAAGGATGATAAATGAAAGAAATTAAATCTAAATTTTTTTCATGTTCCTGTATTGAGGCTTTTCAATTTCTATGGTATAAGTATTATATCCCTGTAGTGGGATTTTTTTGTTTCTTTAGGTTTAAGATAATTTTTAGAATAACACAATGATTTGAGATGATAAAAATTTATTTTTCTGTCTTTGATTAGAAAAAGAAGAAGTATGAGCCTCCAGTGCCTACTCGAGTTGGGAAGAAGAAGAAGAGAACTAAGGGACCTGAAGCTGCAAGCAAATTACCATTAGGTAAAACTGAATGTGAAAAATGGAAATGATTTTAATTAATGAAAATCAAATGCATTGCATGTATTTTGAAATATTTATTTTATGAATTATAAACGACTTTGATACATTTTTGAAAAAGTATTTTTATCATTATTTTCAAAGTTATACGATTTCAACTATCCTAAAATGTTCTTTGGAAATAATCTTTCAATAGAAGATTTGATATCTAGAAATAAAGCCTAGTAGACAGATAATATACTTTCTGTGAGTTATAATAATATTTCTATTAATTTTAGTTACTCCACATACAAGATGTCGTCTAAAACTTTTAAAATTGGAACGAATTAAGGATTATTTATTGATGGAAGAAGAATTCTTGAGAAACCAAGAGCGATTGAAGCCTCAGGAGGAGAAACATGAGGTTAATATATATATATATATATATTTTTTATCAGAAACTTATTAATAATTTTTTTCCCCAAAATAGACATTTTTTTTGTTTTATTGTATTTGTCATGGTAGCCTGTAGCCTGAATTTCTGCTTAAGTGCTGTCTTTATTAATAAATTAAATTATTATTTAATATTACTAAATTTAATGGTATGAATACAATCTTTTTAATAGCCCCCAAGAAATAAATCAATGCAGTAAATATTAATAAGTTTGTAAAATATGTTATATATTTATTTATCTCTAGATCTATTACAGTTTAACATAGCTGAAGTTATGTTAAATACATGCAGTTTTGTTTTGATTTAGTTGTCACGTATTTTGTTTGCTGTATTTTGCTACTCCTAACCTTAAAATTTTATTATTTGAAAAATAACCTTTTTTGACTGTTAAATCTTATATAGAATGGGGCATGTTAATAGCAGGTTTTTTTTACTAATCAATAATTTTTTAGTTTTTCAAAAATAAATAAATAAAAAGATAAATATTCTTGTTACAAGCATTTAATCGCATCCATGTGATAGCAATGTAGATTTGATAACAGTATTTTTCTAATATTGTCTACATTTTATGTAGATTTACCAAATGTGGTTTTGTGTTCATTTAGGAGTTTCTTTAATGAAGATTTATCCTTTGTAAGATTGTATTTGTCTTGGAAAAAACTCCATTTTTGTGGATTTTAAACTTATGCCAAATACTATAGTAAATTTATTAATCCTATCAAACAATCATAACCAGAATTATGTTATTCCAAAATAGCAACACCTTGACTCTTAACTAAAATGTTATTGCCATGAACAATGAAATTAAATGTCTCTACAAATAGATTTGTCGCTTTCTTCAAGGCGCATGTGTGGTTTCAAAACATTCAGTAATATGCCTCATCATTTATATATGTAGGATGTACATTTTGCAAATATTGAATTATAATAAATGAAAAAGGTAATGAATGCTAAATAGGTAAGCATTAGAAATATTGGCAAATAATTAGAAGATCATTAAAGACAAGAATTCAAAGGAAATAAATTTGTAAGAAACCAATAAAGTAAGAAATTATTGGCTAAAGAAAATCTGTGAAGAAAAATTGAAAAATTTATTCTTAGAAAAAAGAAAGTGCATAAAAAAGTTAAATAAGATTTATAGTGCTAAAGAAATAAGAAAGTTATACTTCATATAAAATGCTGATTTAAGGAAATGAAATTCTAGCTATCAAATAATACCAAAAAAAATTATTAAATGTGGGAGACAGTGTTTATATGCATTGGATGACTGAAAAAAATATTTTATATGCGTAGAATTTTTTTTAAATTTTTCAATTGGAACTAAATTTAACAATTGCCTTTATTCAAAAATTTTTTGGTTCATGTATAATTTTGTGTGTAAAAGTTATGTCATATCTATTTAGTTCTTTTATAAACTCCATGTATTATTTATTTCATTATCATTTTTAATAAAACTTATATTTCAAAGTTATGAAACTTTTACTCTGTAAAATAAGGGATAATTGACAATTTCTCAAAGTATACTATTTCTAAAAATGTTATATTAATTTTTTTTAGGAAGAACGATCTAAAGTTGATGACTTAAGAGGGACACCTATGTCTGTGGGAACTTTGGAAGAAATCATTGATGATAATCATGCCATCGTCTCAACTTCTGTTGGAAGTGAACATTATGTTAGCATTTTATCATTTGTGGATAAGGATCAGTTAGAACCTGGATGTTCAGTTCTTCTCAACCATAAGGTAAAAAATTAATACTGAAAAAACTCATTTAAAAATTTATTTTTGGGAATCTGATACATGGTAAATAATTCTTGATATTTATATCTAGTTTACTGTAGTTCCCCCCCCCCCCCTATAATTTCTCCAATCCAAAATTTTATGATTTGTTAAAGTCTTCAGTCTTTTTCACATGGGTGACAAAATATAGACATCCTTAAATTTTGGTATCCTAGATGTTATGTAAACTATGTGACAATATTTGTCTTTAGAAAACATAAATGTATATGAAATCTTTGAGTCCTTCCTAATACATTGTTAGTAAAGATTTTATGGATGAAGCATTAAATAGCTAGAAAGCTTTTCAAATCTAACTATATAATCTTATTAAAATGTATAGATTATTTAGATTAATCACCACTTTATTTTGAGCACAAAGTTACAAGTTTAAATTCTTTTTTCCATGGACATTTTTTAAAATATGTATGTGACATAATGTTTTTCAATTTTAGG
The DNA here is from genome assembly GCA_026543865.1 of Argiope aurantia. Lineage (NCBI taxonomy): Eukaryota > Metazoa > Arthropoda > Arachnida > Araneae > Araneidae > Argiope > Argiope aurantia. The sequence goes on from JAPMOR010043284.1 coordinate 35,679, forward strand.
TGCATGCAGTTGTAGGAGTCTTGTCTGATGATACAGATCCTATGGTTACTGTGATGAAATTGGAAAAAGCTCCACAAGAAACATATGCTGATATTGGTGGTCTGGATCAACAAATTCAAGAAATAAAAGTAACCTTTATTTTATAAAGAAGAAATTAAATTAATCCTTATTTCTGTGAGATTAATATACTTTTTAAAAAGTTGTGTTAATTATATATATTTGAAGTGAATTATGATGCATATAGTACCTTTTATACAATTCTTGGTTCATGTAGTACATTTTTAGAGAATTTTTGAATATAAAAAGAATTATTCTTTTTTTCTTTCTTCTTTAATTTGATATTTTGCTTGCTCTCTAAAATATAATTCAGTATTGGAAAATAATCTAATCATTTTTATGTTTATAATTTATACATCATTATGTTTATCCATTTTTATAAAATAAAAATGTTTGTTGGTAAAATGTACAAAATAAAAGTTGGATTTTTTTTTTGTCTCTTTTTTACCACTTATTCATTCACTTAATAGGATTGTGAAACTGATTATAAACTTTTAAAGGGTTGCATTTCTTTTCTGTGAAAGCTTTTAAAGAATAGAAATTTTAAAACAAATTTTTAATATTAATTGATAAATATAGTTATTTAGATTAACCCTTTGTGATGAATGTCGCCAATGTGGCAGCACCGATTACAAAGGCTTAATTATTCATTAAAAATGATAATTTAGATATTAGTAATTGATATGTCAGGAATTGAATCCTATAGATTCATGTTTGTGTCAATTTTTCTGCAATTTTAAAATTTGTATTAAATAGTAATTGTTTTATTTTGAAAATTGTAACATTTATATCACTTCTTTAGAGGGCATTTCACTATTCTACTATTTTTATCTTAATTGAAATACTGAATTTGTTACTGTTACATTACAGTTGATCAAAATAAGTGTTATTAATCATAGAAGTAGGAGATTAAAACTTATAAATAAATTAATTAAATTAAAATATTTAAATAAAAAATTATGAAAATCAGTCAAAGTATGGAAAAGTAATGTAGGAAAACTGAAAGCAGTGAATACGTTAATGATTGAAGAGTAAACATTCTATTAGAATAGGAAGAATTGTCCTGTAGCATTTACAAAGTGTGCCAAATGAAACAGACAAAGTTAACATAAATATTTTGCTTTAAAAATAAAATGTCCATTCAATATATGCATGTGTTCTTAACATAATATGTATTGTAGGAATCTGTGGAATTACCTCTTACTCATCCAGAATATTATGAAGAAATGGGTATTAAACCACCAAAAGGAGTAATTCTGTATGGTCCCCCTGGAACTGGTGAGTATCCACTTTCTGAAACATGTAACAGAGAATATATATGGCAAATAATTCAATTGTGTGAAAAGTGATATTTGTCTTTCCACAATTTGTGCTGAAATTAAAATGCTTTATTAAAATTTCATTGCAAAATTTACATTTAGAGCCCCCAATTTAAATTTTCAGCATTAACACAGAAATTTTAAAGTATGTTTTCAAACTAGTTCATAAAGTTAGGTTGCTATAATAGGCATTCTTGCATATATTAGACAATCTTCTTGCCCCAGAAATGTTACATTTAGCACGAAAACTTAAGCTAGGTGCTAGCTTAAACTTTTGGGTAAAACTGGTAACTTCACAATATTGATTGAAATCAGTTAAGACACCAGTGGGAGTAGTCTTCCTGTAACTTTCTTGCATACTGTTAAATAAAGGTGGGTAAAGCTGTGAATGCTTTATATAGCATTGGGGAACAGTAGTTATGAAATATATATTTTTGGTGTGAATGGAGTATTTTATTTGAAATATATCGTGCAAATATATATTTTGAATGTTTTTTCTCCTTCTTCTATTTAATTGGTTTTAGAAGTAAAACTGTAGTTATAATCACAAGATCACATATCTTTTGTCTTTATGAGTTATTATGTTTACAAATAGCTCATAACAAACTTTAAGCTTATGAGTTATTCTGTATGCAAAAGTACTGGCTAAGCTAATAGATTATCAACCCCTTGACAGATTTTGTTCAAAATTTGTTAAGAATCTAGTTCTTATATGCTAAACCTGTGTAGCAAATTTTATGTATCTAGCTCTTTACATTTTGTAGTTATTGAATTAATTGTACTTGAATAATCAATTAGACTTTGTCTGAATGGATTTCATTCAGAATTTGATAGAAATCTTCAATTTTAATCTAAAATTCATATATTAAATTTCAACCTTTTAGTTCAAAGCATCCTGAGTTATTGTGATCTTTTCTCTGTTCTTTGTATGCAAGAATATAAAGATGTGCTAATAATGAGTTATCTTATGTGTGATAGTCGGAGTGTCAAAATGGATTAACTATTTTTTGACGTGCACTTTGTTATTCGAAGAAATTTTTGTTAGAAGTTTTAATATATAAAGATTCAACAGTTGTCTACAATGGTGTCAGAAATGAATTGGAAAAATATTCGATCATTTGAGGAGTCACTAAAGCTTTAATCAACTATGTGCCACTAATTGAAGTTTGAAGCAAGATGCAGAATACAAATTTTACAAAGGATTCAAATTTAATTTACTTGCTTTTAAAATTCTTATTATCTTAATATGTTCATGGCAGTTTTGAATAAAAATATAATCACCTCCTCCCCCTGAAATTTTTTGTTTTTATTTGTTTTCCTTTTCTGCAATAAAGATATAATTTTATTTAAAAAAAAAACAGATTTGTCAAAAAAGTTTATTTACTAGAAAAAAATATAAAAATATAATGGAGATTGCAACTATTAAAATGAAATTAAACTACTGTTCGTTTCAATATTCTGAGACAATTACTTTTTGACCATTCTTTCTCACTAAGGGGTGACACACGGAAGGGTGAGCGTAGTTTCCGTAATTTACTTTATTGTTAAATGTAAACATTTCCTCCTTTCCTCTCACCCCTATTTTGCTGAATTAAACACATCCTAATACATGCGCAAAGCGTGCATGGGAGTGGAGGGTGGTATCCGTTGGCAAACAATATTCATTGTTTGCTAAGGATGCCGTCTGTTAACAAAAAATAAAATGTTGAACTTTCAGAATATTATACGAGTGCAAATTAGAATTTTCTTAAGGCCAACCTTTTTCAACAAATTTATGGGAACTTTTAATTAATATGTTTGGATTGTAGGAAATTTTAGGTTTGTTTTGAAATTACTGATATAAAATGGATTACACTTGAGGACATTAATGCTGCTGTTGTACTTCACTTCACTATGTTTTTTTCTGTAAAAATCAATTTATGATACTGAGATATGGCAAAAGTTTTTTTCCTTGCTTATTTGATTCAATTTTCCCCATAAGAGTCATTATTTAGACATGTTTATGTATTTAATACTCTATGAGGTAAAATCTGCAAAAAACTATGATAATAATCTCATGAACAGTATAGTATTATTCCTTTTACCTGAGTTTATGTTTTATAATTCCAAAGTCTCTGTCATTAGGCATAGAGAAATAAATGACCCTTCATTAGAATAATTAAGTAAAATTCTTTACATTTTAATTTTTTGAACAATGCTATAATTTATTTAATTAAAGAATAGTTTTAGTTCTATGTGGAATAGCATTCTTAAAACATAATCAAATTTTTGACAGGCTAATAATTTTTCTTTTTAATGTTTTATTGAATCATTGAACAAATTTTATAAGAACCTTCTCACTTTTGAAGAACACAAAACATAACATTTTATAGACCTCTATATTAATAATACCAAAAATATTGATATCAACTGTTAAATAAAAAAATATCTGCATGGGTTTGCAAAATAAACATTTGCTATAAATTGGATTCTTTACACCAGCGATTATTTTGTCATTCTTACATATCTACTTAGTTTCTTTTAAGAGTCATGATATTTACTATAAACAGATAATAAGTCCAGGACTCGGTGAATATGTATTTCCATAGTAAAACAGTTAGTGGAATATGTTTATTTTCTGCCATGAATTATGTTTCTGTTATCTTAACCTGTTTGCTGTAAAATAATATCAGTAATAATTTTGAAAGTTTTGGGCCAATTTTCCATAAAATAATAATTTACAGAGTTTCCACCTTAATTTTCTGTTAAATAAGCTACACGTTTTGTTTTCTTCTCTTTTTTCCTGCAATTACTTCCTCATATGTATGTATTATCCATGATTATAACAGAAACATACTTTATGCTTTATTCTCGTAAAGGTTTTTATTAAAAAAATCTATTTTGAGGAATTCTTATTTTATGTATACATAATTCTATCGCAGATGAATCAGAAAAATTAATTGCCTTCAATTCCATTTAATTTTTAAATATTTAAGAAATATGTTAATTCATAAGTGTCAATATAGATGAAATGTAATACTAATGAATTGAATTTTACTTTTTGTAGGAAAGACGCTTCTTGCTAAAGCTGTTGCTAATCAAACATCTGCTACATTTTTAAGAGTTGTTGGTTCAGAATTAATACAAAAGTATTTGGTAAGTGAATTGAGAATATATATATTTTTTTTTTGAGTATTTATCCATGAAACAAAATAAAGATAATTGGATTTATGCAGCTTAAGTATTTATCATAAGGTTGTCAGTATCAGCAAACTATTAACAGGGTTTTAATATTTTATTATATATTTTTTTCATGTCATAATAGTAAAATAAAGGTGATACGATTTCTTTTCTACTTTCAAGCACCTGCTTTTCTTGTGGTGGCAAATTAGAATGCACACATTGTTCATTTCTTCATACACTTTTTTTTCAACCCCTTAAAATAAAAATTTAAAAGTGCTCTAAATTGCTATTTTCACATTATATTTTGCCCAATTAAAGAAAAAACTTATTTAAAATAAAGAATTCAGTATAACAAAAACTAATTTTTCTTGTATACTGGGTTTACTTGAACAATATTATTTTTTTTTAATTTTTTCTTAGTTAATTTCTCTATGTTAAAGGCTCCTTTAAATCTGGATTATGGTGCAAAAGAAGATAATCTGAAATAATACTGAGATTTTATATCAAAAATTGCTTATTTTCTTAATTTGTCAGCAATTTATAATAAATATAATTAAGAAAATTATAGAGATGTAAAAAAAAAACTACATTCAATTTTAATAAATTTGCATGTTATTCAAATTTTGTGTAGTTAATCATTGATTAATATTGCATATTTCATTATTGAGATATTTTCATTATAGTGAAAATATTTTGGCAAATAAGATTGCAAAGTATTTTGTCATCTGAATAGTTCTAAGCTTTCATAGAAGCATACATTGTTTTGAGAAACAGGCTTTGTCTGTAAATTTGATGTTGCATATGCTTATGTTTTAGGGTGATGGTCCAAAATTAGTTAGAGAACTGTTTCGAGTTGCCGAAGAGCATGCACCATCCATTGTTTTTATTGATGAAATAGATGCTGTTGGTACTAAAAGGTAAGTAGATTCTTTCTTTTTTGATTGATTCAATGTTATAATGGATTGATAACCAGTAATTTTTAAATCATATTTTTTAATTATTGTTCATTATTATAAAATTCTATCTTATTGCAAAATTTATGATCAAAATAATGTAACATATTTTCAACCTTTAATCATCTTTATCTGAATTTGTTATTAGTCACGAAAAAGAAAAATGATGTGAAAGATTAAGAAATATTTCCTGTTTAGAATTTATTGTATTCATTTGTGTAGATCATGCTGCTATCTAGGAACATATAAGTGTGAAACAAATGCGAATGAAAATCTGCTCATTATTGAAATGCAATTAGGGTTATCATTGAATTGAAAAAAGTTAGATATTAGAACTATAATACAAATGTTTATTTCTAATTTAAAATGTGCTTTCTTTAAATTTTTGTCACTTTTTATTTTCAAACGCATTCTAATAAACAGTAGGAATGAAAAGTTATATGAGTTATCATTATACTTAGCTAAATTGTTCTACCCTTATATGTATTTAAACTGAAAATTTTTTTTTTCACAAATCCATTTTCAGTATCAGTTATCACTGTTCTATATAATAAAATTGTTTTGGAAACATTTTAATTCCATAAAATGCTCTTTAGTTGTAAAATTTGCCATAAAATATTATTTTCATTTATTAACATAGTTTTCTATATATTTTCAGTTTGAATGATCATTGTTTATTATTTTAAAATTAATTCTAATAGAAGATTTGTATTTCATAATTTTTTGCTATAACTTGACAATTAAGTATTATTGTTTCCACTTTAATCTCCTCCTTTAAAACCTTTCAAAAATGTAAACGTAATTAAAAGAATGACTGTATTAAAGTGTAAACTTTTTATTGAATGAGCTGTAGACTTGCTTTCATGGTTTTAAAAATCATTAAAATGTATTCTAATGCTGTTAAGATAAAATAGTATTATATAGTATTTTGGAATGGAGTATTTTTTACTTATTATTTTACTTATTTTGATTTTAGATATGATTCAAATTCTGGTGGTGAAAGAGAAATTCAGAGAACTATGCTCGAATTACTTAATCAGCTTGATGGGTTTGATTCAAGAGGTGATGTTAAGGTAATGACAAATGCAGTAACTTTTCCATTTCTGAATTATATTTTAGAAATGAATTGGCACTATAAGAGTTAAAAGTATATAGGTTATTATGTTCAAAAGCTAATGATATTTTAATTTTCCAGTATTTCTTTTTACAATGTGATCTTTATTTTTGTCAACTGTTAATATTTTAGGTTGTTATGGCAACCAACAGAATTGAAACTCTTGATCCTGCTCTGATTAGACCAGGTCGTATAGACAGAAAAATAGAATTTCCTCTACCTGATGAAAAAACTAAGAGAAGAATTTTTCTTATCCACACAGCTCGTATGACATTAGCTGAAGATGTCAATATTGATGATCTTGTCATGGCTAAAGATGATCTTTCTGGTGCAGATATCAAAGTAAGTTGCTAGTTTTGCAATCAATTTTTCATCATTTTTTTAAAATTTGTTTTTCCCCTGTAACATTTTTGACCCTTTCCCTCTCTGGACAGGAAGTTGAATGTTATTTTTAATGAAAAATATTACTAAACTTTATTCGTATGCCTACTGATATATATGGATTATTTAAGCAAGTTATGGAATCCATGTTTGATTATTAAATACCATTTTAAATTGATATACCAATGCATTACAAACTGAGCAAAAGGGGAGTTTATGTGAACATGTGTGTGTGATGGGGTGAGGGAGACCTTCCATTGGAAATGTAGGATTTTTTTCGTAAATGTATCTACCATTTTTATAGTTATGAGGAATTTTGTACTTAATAATTGTTTTTAAAATTTATGCCTTTAAACATCAGACATTCTTGATCATACAGGTGAACAATTTCTTTTCATGAGTGCATATATATGAATTTTTAGATGTTTTAAAATTTTCATTATATTTTTGTAAAATTTGGTTTTTTAAGTTCCAAAATATTTAAATCCACAAAACTTGTTTTGAATTGAGTTGGAAGATTTGGAATCCCCCCCCCCCCCATGTTCTTTGATATGATTTTACATAAAACATATCTATTGATGCTATTTGAAATTTTTGTAGTGTTCAGTTCTTCGAACTCTGATTATAATTTCATTTCATGAAACAAATGGATGCTGAGTTACTGATTTGTAAATTGTTTTCACTGTAAAATGTTTATAGCATATTTTTGGAGTGTTTCCCCTCCATTTTCTATGTAATTATATAACTGTATTCTAAAATGTATCCTAATATATTTTGAACAGGATTTCTTAAACAATGGATCCTGTGGGTTTGAGTATCTTCATTATTTGCAGTTCATAAAAATTTTAAAATATGCTTTAAATTCAATCTCAAGTCATTTATTATTACTTAATATTCTTTTTTCATAATATTTATTTTCATAAAGCGTGGTCACATGAGGCAAAAGCTTAAGAACTTGGATTTCAGCTTAACGGACTGTTATATTAATTTCTAAAGTGATAGCGTATTAATTGAAATTTAATTATAGGTAATTATTAAATTATAGGTGATATGATTATTTTATTGTTGTTACAAAAGTTTTTAAATGTATCTTATTTAGAAAATTACTTTGCTGTTATTGTTATACTTTTTTTTTCTTTAGGCAATTTGCACTGAAGCTGGTTTAATGGCTCTCCGAGAGAGAAGGATGAAAGTAACTAATGAGGACTTTAGAAAATCTAAAGAAAATGTTCTGTATCGAAAGAAAGAAGGAACTCCTGAAGGATTATATTTATAAATTGGTTTCTTTTTATGTAGCTTTCTTTCTTGATAATAAAATTATGGTCTTTTTGTAACAAAATTGAAGATTTTTTCTTAAAGCAACTTTGAATTACATTGGGGTCATATGCAAAAATTATTTTTCTAGTGTGTCTAATGATCTGGGGGGGGGGGTCCAAAAATTTTTTTTATAAAATTGAGAGAATTTTTTTCGCTACTTAAATTATTTTTTTTTTTAATATTGCAATAAATACTTAAAATCTTAAGTATATTTTGTGGCATGTAACAAAATTTTATTATTTACTTAAATTATGTGATTTAATTAGTATACATAAATTTGTTGTTGAAAGCAACAATTTAAGAATGCTTAAAATTACTTTTAGCATCAACTCTGTATAAAAGTATTTGAAAGCAAATGACTAAAGCTGTAATGTTTGGCATTTTATTGTTCATTTTTACATAAATTTCTCAGCCAATATTTTAATTAACATTCAGCATGTAAAGATTATTTGTTACTTTGCAGAATTTCTAAAATTGCTTTCTGAATCAAAAATGATTGAAAAAATAAGGCTATTATACATTGTATTATCATAATTATTGCTTTAATAAAAAGAAAACTGAAATGTACTACATCTTTTTACTTGATAATTTGAACTTTTGAGGGCTGCAGTTCATTTTTTTTCATGTAAAATATATCAAAGAAACAATTTTTAATATCTATTTGAGGGAAAAAAGAATCTTCGATAGTTCTTATTTCTGAATAATCTTGAGATCTTTTCCATTTTGGAATATATTTCAGAAGTCAAATAAGAATTAGTTGAGTGTCACTGCAGAAGTTCTTTATATATATATATATAATTATCTAGGGACATTAAATTTTGTGGTTTTATGAAATTTTAAATGTATATATACTAATTATTGAATTAATTATTAAATCTTTCCCCAAACTATTTTTATATCAATCAATTTTATTACTTTTGTAATCTATAGGATTTTTTTTCAAAAAAAAAGTTAAAACATCATTAAGCTCGATCATTCTTATGATTTCCACAATCCTATTATTCAAAGATTTCATGGTAGTGAAAAACCAAACATTTTGGTTAAATTGGCTATTGAAAAAAAATCGAAATGAATCTCATTCATTATATCAAATTATTCAGTTAGAAACACATGTGAAAATGAAATATAAATAAAGCAGATGGACAAAAAAAAAAAAAAAAAAAACAACAAATAAAAAAAATTAGCAATAAAATACAGGGTCATTTTTATATAAATCAAATCCATGCTAGTCATGTATTCAGAATTCCAACAAGCAAGATTCTTTCATAAAGAAAAGTATTGAATGTATATAAATTGATATACTATGATCTCTGGGTAAAGAAAAAATAGACAACTTGAAAAAAACTGATGCAATATCCAATGTTCAGAAGCAAATACATTTCAGTATCCAGAGCTTGGAAAATGGAGAAATTAATTTGCAATATTTCACAAAAATGAAAAGGGCAGGTAACCATTAATGTTATATATAAGGGGCATGAACTTTCATATGGAGTCAGTTCAGTAGTTGCAGCTGATTTTGCAGTTTTCCTAATTATTTTAAATACTGCTTTGAAAAATTATCAGACTTGATTATTGCAAACTTGAGATGCTAATGTAATACAAGACTTTTATTATAAACAGCAAATATTGAGAATGTTTCATCATGGATCACACACATATAGATGTAAATATCTTTATTTATCACATTAAAAAAAGAAGATTCTCATTTTGAGCATACATTTGAAACATAAAGAAATGCAACATAATTATAAACAAAAAATACAGGAATAATTGTTTGATACGAACATTTCATGCAATTTGAAAATACAACCTTAAAAATTTTAATTTTTGGCAGATTTAATGTGCAGAAAATATTAATATAATGTCTAGGAATAGTTTTATCTGGATGACTTGGCTTTCATATAATAAAAATCTCACTGGATCATAAATATTACTAAACAATAATTATGACAAAAAAAAAAAAAAAAGAATGGTGGTCATAATTTAGGGCTGCCACTTTTTGTTATAAATTTTTTGTCTATTTTATAGAATAGGTGGTTTATTTTCTTCATTTATGGTAAGTGATGTTACATATATTCAATAATAAATAGTTCAACCTGTCATCTGATATAACTTTGTATGCCCTAAAAAAGGAAATGCACAAACAGATTTTTAACAAAATAATTTATATGGTCAACAAAATAAATCCTGAAAATAATCCTAAGTAAAAAGTCTTAACATTTGATTGATTTGTTACTGCAGAATATTGGAGTATTTCAGTTTGTTGTCTCCTAACTTATACACCCTATCAGTAACATAAGTTGGAATTAATGTAAAGCAGCAGACTAAAATGAATCAAGTTCAAGTAGATGTGGAATTTATATTCTGCTAATAAATATTAAATCTGTCCAATGCAATAATTGATTAAAATTAAATTACAAAAATAAATTGAATGAAACTAATCATCAGAAGGTGCATTATTCATTTACAACATTAAAAGTTAAAAGGCACAGAAACTTAATTATTTATAAATGAAAGGGAAAAAAAAATACATAAAATACAGTTTTGGTTACAGACAAATTAATATGATTAAACACAGATTTTCATATTTTTTTAACACATTAATAATAACTAAATATGTAATACTAAGAAATCCAGTCTTAAACATTAGAAAAGATAGTGTTGGCATTGCTTTTAAAACAAATAATGAAATGCTTTATATTTACTGAAAAACATCTTTGTCTCCCCTATAAGTATCAGATTTAAATTATATATATATTTATACATATATAATTTTATACATATTTGTTAATATTATTTTTTAATTTTGAAATTATTTAAGATTAAAATTTATTCAAATAAACTATATGAAATATAGATACCACATAATTACAAAAGAAATATATTAAGACAAAATTTATTCTAATTTTTTATTCTGAAAGTATAACTTCAATTTCTCTAAACTGATTTAACAAATAAATAAAGTCATTTGTAAAAAATCATTTTATAGCAAAAAATCTTACTTTTAATGGGAAAACTTATTTAAAAAATTTTAAAATATTAACCTTGAAAATACTAAAACAATTCATATTTTGCTAGAAATTTTAAGTTAAGTAGATATACCCATAGCTTAAAAACTATTTAAATAATTATCAAGATTAATAAATAAATAGATATAAATATACAATTCCATTATAAACAACAGCAGAGTAATAATTACTTGTCTAAGAAACTTCCCATTTCAAGTAAAATTTCAATATAAAAACAACAAACCATCTTTTATTTTGCTTTCATAAAAATCTTTGGCATTTAAGAATACTTAGGGTTGATTTAAAGTTTTTACAATATATCCCAAAGTATGACATATAAGACATAAATGCATTGTAAAATGCTACAATGTCAATTTTGCACAATGTTTCAACTGACTATTATAACAAATTAAAAGAAATAAAAATATTGAATAGAAGTTATTTTATGGTTTTTAAATTTATAAAATTATCAAAAAGAAATGGAAAGAGAACATTACTTCACAGAACAAAAAGCTTTTGTAATACTAAAAGAGCAGAAATCAATAGACCAAACACTTTTTTAAACTAATCTGCAGGTTTCCTCTCTAATCATGATCGAATAACTAATTTCTAAATTATTAGAGATAAACATATAATTCCAGTTGGAAAAATGTTCTAAAGATATAAAGAATCATATTTTATGCTCTTTAAAGTAATAAAAGTACAAATGAATAAAATTACAATATAAATAAAATTACAATATCTAAATTGTGATGTAATTCTCTAATCATATAAGTTATACTGCATAAAATATACCTAATATACTAATATTTTAAACAAACAAACAAACAAAGATATCACACCTCTGCAATAAAAATAGATTGAATCCTTAAGATTTGAATTTCATTATTCCATTTTAACCAATGACCATCTTAAAGAAATGGAATTAATTAATTAGTAGATTTTCCTGAAGGCTGCAATTAAAATAGTCTAAAATAGCAACATTTAAGATATCATACTTTAACTAGTTAAGTTGTAGAAATGTGGATTTTTTATTTTTAAATGTTAATGTGCTTAGGGTATTTCACTAAATATGACTAATAGGAGCCGACGATGATAATAATAAAAAATTAGATGTAATTTTTTCAATCATATATTCATTGATTCAATCAACTTTATTGTATTTTACTTTATTTAGAACACTTTTCTAACTGTAAATATATGCCCATCTCTAATGCTTTAGAAATTAGCTATTGGCCTTAATCAAAATAGATACCTTGGTCTGAGTGTGTGTATATAAAAATAAATTCCTAATTTATTTTCTAAATTCTGGCTTCACTATAGCTTTAAATGCTGACTTGCGTAGATTAAAATTTTCCACAGAATCAAAATGCTATATCAGCAAATTCCTTTCTAAAACAGTATAAGTTCAAAATAGTTTTTCACGCTCTCTTTCTGTTTTCTTAATTTGTTTGCCATGGCTTTTATAAAGAAATTTCGATAACATATAAAATTGAATTATCTGTTAAATCATGAAGAATGAAAAGTGTTAAAATTCTCCACAACTATTTCTTCAAAGACTGCTTTACATATATGTCAATTTTTAAGTTCCATTTTAAGACAAAAACAACAGTATGGAAATCACCATTTCTATTTTCCTCAAAAATTATTAATCTGTCTTATAATTTGAATAAATACATAAAAAAATGAAAAATAATTACCAGAAACAGAAATTGTAAAGTAAACTGTTTAATAAATTTTGCTTATGAATTATTATGATTTATCTGTAATCTTCAATGATGAATATTTAGTAGACTATATTTTAATATTATGCTATAATGTTTTGAAATAAATTATTCAAAATGCTTCAAACTTCAGAAAGGAATAACACTATCATTATTATCCATATTTTAATATATTGACCCAATGAAAAGTTTTTCTGCCATAAACGGGGAAATTATCTTTCATTTAAAAAAATAATATTTCAAACTCTTTAAATATGAATATCTCAATTATTTTTAAACAGTGGTTAATTTAATAAAATAATATACTAAGTTTCAAATTTTTTTCAATGAAAAATAGTCATGCAATTAAAATGATACTGAATAACTTTTAATTCCAATACTGGAATTCCCAGATTTAAGAAAACTTCTGGGAGGGATTATTTGTATCATATTCTTAGAAGCTGCTTTAAAAATTACAATGTAAGCAAATAAAACTAATTTCCTAAATCACTGGTGTAGTTTTAAATTTATATATTGGTATATTATATTCATTTGTGTTGTTCTTATTTGATTACAATGGCATCTTTATCTTCAATGCATTTGTATTTAAAAACAAGGATTAGATATTAGGAAATGCTTGGTATTCAACAATCAGATTTTATATATAACCATCTCACCATGCTGCAAGCAACATGCAATAGCTATATGCAAAAGCTTTGTAATATCTTTAAACTATAAAAACAAAATTATAAAATAAAGGGAAAGGTATAACATGCAAGAACAGAGGTAGCAAATCAACATTTTTATAAAATATTTTTGTCATTAAAAACAAGTGAATTGTATATATTTATATAAATATACTATTCTTAAATATATATAAAAATAAATATTTTTAAAAAGTGGAATTATGTCACATAATATATACAATTTTATCCAACAAATGCATTATTTGTTTTATCACAATCGAAATTTAACAATTTCGAACAGGCTTATTTTATAAATCTTTCAACAATAAACATTGGAAAACTATCACTAACGAAACATATACAACTAATTTTAATCTTAAAATTTATATTTCAGACTCAGTCGCCATTCTTCTTCTTAAAACAGGGCTTGTCTCATCAGATGACCCAAGATTTTGCCCAAAATTAATAATAGTATCGATTTCTTCCGGGAATTGTTCTTCTTGAGAGCAAACTGAAAATTCACTTTCACCAGAGGAGCAGTCTTCAGTTCTTTTCAAAGAAAGATCTTGCAGTGTACTACTTTCACCCACTTTCTCCTCTTGTTTAGATATTTTACTTGAAGTACCTAAAAATAATATTTCTATTTAAACAGCCTAATAAAATCTCTATAAACAATAGTTTCTGAAATATAAATTATTACGATGGAATATTTGTATGTGTAAGAAATGTTTCTGAATCGGAAAGTAACTGGTTCAGAGCAATGTAAAGTGGGATGTTATTTAGTATAATTTTTTATAAAAGTTTAAAGAGATTACAGGGAAGAAATACATTCATGTAATTAAAATAAATTAAAAGTTAGATAAATAGTAATTCGGCAGAGTAATACAAATTTCAAAATAATCTGGAATGAGAAGATATTCTTAACATTCAATTGTATTTGCAATTCTTGTAGTGTGTATGTGTGTGTGTGTGTGTGCGTGCCTTATAAATCGTAAATAAAGAGTAAAAGTGAATTTAAATTATGAGAAACAGTGATAAATGCATTAATTGCTCATGAGGGGATGAAATTAATGTTGACCAGATATTTTCCAGTTTCACCTAATTTTTGTTGCCATATTTTTATTTGTGATGGCATTATATATAAACAGATTATTCTGAATTGTTGGTTGCTAAAGAAGCATTGGAAAGTAAAAACACCAGGCAATTTACCTGGACGTGATGATAAATTTTCAATTTCTTCACTATCCTGCTGATCACTTGGAGATACATCTCTTTTTCTAGTAATTCCAGGGCCCTGTACTTGCCTTTGCATTTCTAAGGAAAGAATTTAACAGAAAAATTATACACACACAAAATTTGAATACACACACACACAAAACTGAAAGTTGAAAGTAGCGTAGAAGCACAAATGTAGTTTATAGTCAAAATTCAGTCAATATTAATACACTAAATTCTTTTTAAAAAGCAATTCTTCATTGGCATTTAAAAAGACAAAAATAAATGTGATAATTATTTATTATTCAATAACTTATTAAATGAATTGAAAAAAATCTGATCAAATGAAATATTTTTCATAAATATATCAAAATAAATTTACATTGATATTAATTATATTAAAATATATTTAATGTTTCATACCAAATTTATTTTTGTGTAATAAATACAGATATGAGATAAAATACCAAAATTATACCCACTGAATTCAAGTATTTGAATTCAATGGGAATAGTTGGAAATAATATCTTATTATAACAGTTTTTTTACACAACCATGAGCAACATGCAAGTTCATAGAATGAGTTTTTCTTTATAAAAAATTCATTTTCCTATAAATCATAGTAAAGCTTATGTTATTGAATTACAAAAGTATTCTGCATTAATTTTTAACTAGAACTGAATGATTTTTCTCAAAGTTCAGGCCTTTTATCAGTAGTATCATTTGGAGGATAGCATTATCTTATTTTGCTGGTACACTATGTGCAACTATTGTAAAGAAAAAAGTTAAAAAAAACAACAACAAAAGAAATTAAACATTGTTAAATACAGTTTATTTAGAGATTAATGATATATTTAGGGCAATTAATTATTTATTTTCTTACTCGAAGCCTTTGCAGCTTGATCTTTCTGGACAGATTGCCTTATTTCATGCACTAAGTCTTGCTCTCTTTCACTAAGTTGTTCAAGATTAACATATTGGGGTTCATTCATGATTTGTCGTACCCAAATGAACACAATGATAATAGATATCAAGACAAAATTTGTTCCGATGCCAACAGTAGCTGAAAGGTATGGCCAATAATACATCATGTACCTAAAAAAAAAGAAAGAAAGAAAATAATTATTGAAAATGATTTTTTATCATAAAAAATTGTTGAAAACTAAATTTAGTATACAGTAATTTAATTAAGTATAGAGAAAAAGACAATTCTAAGCTTGTCAAAATAATAAATAACATTTCAAAACATGCATTGCTAAGAGAAAAATGTTATTAATCAGTTTCCTTGTGAAATATTGATGAAAATAAGAAATTGCCTGCTTTTAGTATAACATTATCACAGTCAAAATCACTACAATTGGATTACAGTCAGGAATAATTAATATGTGATAATAAAAAGATATCTTGAGACTTTCAAAGTGAAATTAAGTAACCTAAGCAAATATTTATTAGTATTAACAAAGTAATGCATCTAATTGCACTTCACAGATTGTTCTTATGCTACTAATTATACAAAAGCATTAATTTTTTTAAAAAAACTTAAAATAAAATAAGTAAATTCTACAAAGTTACAAAATGATTTTATTGTATACAATATTCAGAATCATATCTTTTTAAAGTTTAGCAATCTAACAAAATTCAACTTTAAAAATGAGTAATTTTAAATCAGTCTTGGGATAAGAGAAAGCACAATTAATAATGTTGCACAGAATACTAAAAAACTGGCCATTCAATCTGGGTATCCAGCTGATTAGTCAGTTCTTCACATGTTTAGTCTTTGAATATGAAAATTAATTTAATTTTTATTTATGGGAATCTGAAATAAATGCTACACATTTGGCACATAAACATTTTGCAAACGTCTCTAAAGTAATTAAATCGATTTGAAATGAACTTGAATTAATTCTAAAATTAATCCTAAATTAACAGAATAAAAAAATCTTCTAAATCAACAATTAGAAACATTCTTAAAAACATGCACCATTCCAATAGATACACAAATCAGAACCAAAGAAATTTTAAAAAATGCACTTAATGAAGCTAAGCAATCTTATAAAATTCCTAGGTTTTTGTTTTTAAAGATGATAAATTAAATAATTTGCAATGAACAAAATGTTAAGCAGTTTTAAGAACAATTAGGTATACAGAATTATTTATATACATATAGCATCTGAGATTAAAAAAAAAAAAAGTTTATATAAATATTGTTATGTTAAAGAATATAAATCAGATATTCTACCTTAAACCAGTGAACTGGGCATGAATTTTCAGCGAGCATGAATATATTTCAGCTGTTTCAGCTTCGATTGCTATGTATGCATAGTGTGTAGGATTATTCTAAAATATTTAAAATAGCCTTTAAAAACAATATTACAACACAAAGCTTATTGTTAGCAAGATATGGTGGTTAGTAACGGCTATAATTAAAATAACAATTAATGAAATTCTGGTGATCTTCTAAATTGAATTATTGCATTAAAATTAAATATAAGAACAGAAACAAGAACAGCATTCTATCAAAAATAAACTTATATTTAACTGCAATTTTTGATGATTCAATCATAATTTAGAAATAAAATAATGGAAAATGATGTATCAACAATACAAGTAATATATATGCTATGCATATCTCTGTTAATAATAAAGATGAATGCATGTTTTGACATTCTGTAGGCCAGACTGTTTGAACTAGAGCTACCAAACTTGGTCCATATTTATTTTGAAGGCTGAAAATGAGCAGCTAAGCATGATTTTTTTTTTGAAATTTTAATTAAATTATGCTTTCAATATACATTTGAAATTTGTTGCGCTTATATATAAAAAAATGTATATCTTTAAATACAACTGCTCTTTTCTATGATAAAATTGGATGCAAAAAAAAAAAAAACATAGACATAACATTAAGGAAATGCCTAGTGTAATTACCAAAAAGATTAAACATTATTTTCAAAAAATATATTTAATTAATATATATATTACCGAAACCCTAAGTATTCTTGCTTCTAAAATTACATATATAATTAAAGCAATCATAATCATCAGTATTCTTATTAAATATATAGTCCTTTGTAATATTAAATACATTTATATACTTTAAATTTATTGCATTGCTAAATTCTTCAATAGTTGAAAATAATTTAATGCTAAAGTAACAAAACATTCTAAATTTATCAAATTTTAAAAATCCAAATTTACGCTGAAGAACACATGAAAATTAATAAAGTACTTTCAACGAGACACAGATATCTTTAAATAATAACATCAAGATTATTCAACTAAAATTATTATATTGAACAATCATTTACAAACTCTCGCTGCAAATGATAGTATTAATTCCACACTAAATCATTATATAAAGATATAAGATAAAGTGGAAATGAATAACAAATAAATAGTACTATTTCAGTAATTAATAGTAAAATTTCATGCACTAATATACAGAGTATAGAAAATTATTTATTCAATTGTGTAAAAAATGTATATATTTTTCATACATCTTATTTATTTTTAGCTTCTCAAAATAAATTATTTGACTTCTCAAAATTCAGTTACATTTAATTTCTAGCAAATTTTTAAATTCACCAAGGGATTTATGCAGAAAATTAACCATATTCATTTAAAATTCATTAAGTGTAACTAAATTTCCATTAAAATTTTTAGTCAAAGATGTTTCTACTATCCATGTAAATTAAAGGGACTGTTTTCATAATAATCAGAAGTTATGTGGTAATATTTATCCAAGTTTTCAACACCATTTTTTAATCAAACTATACTATTCTTTGCAGTTATAAAATATTCAATTACTACTAGATGAAAGCTTTTTTAAATTAAAATGAAGTAAACTCACTATAAAAAATTATTAATGATTTTAATGCAAAAAGCATGTAAAGCATATAAATATTGTAATCCATTTAAATCATTAAGAACACTTATAGGCATTTTTTTAAATTATCTAATTCTATCTATTCGACAATTTTTCATGCTATTAGTATCTGATAGTGATGTAACAAAATTCTGAATTTAGATCAAAACAAACAACTCTTGTGCAGTTTGATAAAATTTTAACTGCTTAAGAAAATGTCAATTGCAATGCATGACAAAGCATTTGTGGAAGAAAAAAAAAAGTAGCAATTATGATCAAAAGCAAACATAACTTTCTGCAAGAAATTGTTTGTGATGAAGCAAAAACTTATTGAAATTATGATTTAACATTTTTTTAAAGTCATTTGAGAAAGTTACAGATATAATCTTATGGGTATATTTTTTTAGCAATGCAAAAGTTTTAATAATAATGATAATCAATAATGTAAGTATAAATCTGAAAATAAATATTCTACAAAAAAAATTAGAGTTTCAATTCTGTAGGGTATTAATTTTTAAAAAGTAAATTCATTTTATTTCATTTGCATGTAGACCTTTTAGCCCTTCCATAAGACACAATGATCTTAATGCAATGGCATGAATATAATATTTTACTATTACATCAACCTCTAAGAACAGTTTTCATACTTTATAAGGAAGTGTAATGCGAGAACCTGTTCTCTTAAGCAACTAAAAATAGCTTTACAGCATTGAATTGGAGAAAGAAAAGTGGATTTAGACATAGAGACAGTCAAATTATGAAAAGTTGAAAGAGAGAATACACTGGTCTGCCTTATAGTTATTTTTGTACTATATTTGCTGAGCAGTAATGAATAAAATTTAATTATATTCTCACTAAGGAAGAATGGGAATTCATATGTGAAAATTTGTTAATGTGTACAGAAGACTAAATTATATATATATATATATATATAATCTAAATTTTTAAATTTTTCATTTCTGAAAGACTGTTTATTTGTAGAGTTTAAAAGTATATTAAATGCAAATGCTTTTGAAAATAAACTATCTGTAATTTTTATGAAAAAGCTTATTAAATATTATATTTACTGAAATAGTTAAAGGAAATCAATAATTTATCACTCCAAGCTAAATAAAAACTTGCACAGAATGTAGTTAAAAATTAGTTATTATCTAAGAATATAATTATATGCATTACTAAAAGTAAACAAACAATAACTTACACAATTTTCCACATATTTCTCAAAAAGTGCAACTGAAAAAGACTGTTTCTCTTCAAGACTTCCAGCTAGAAGTGCAGGAACAAAAAATAAAGTGTAGATTGTTTTGAAAAGGGGTGATCTGTAATGCAATATTGCCTGAAAATTGAAATTTTTAATTAATTTTAAAATTTAATGATTAAAAGATTCTAAGCAAATTTTATTTTACAGTAACAAGAAAACAAACAAACAACAACAAAAAAAAACATGTATCTCATATAACAAAAATATTTACAACATCATTAACACAATCAAAAAAGTGAATGTATTAGTAATGATTATTAGTTTCTAAAATTGAAAGAAAAAAAAATCACTATATCACAGAAAAGAACAAATAACTGATATTCTAAGGAGATTCTTTTGCACCTCTAACACTTACTAAAAATGAAGAAATTTTTTTAAAATAGCACAGCCTCTCCCAAAAATTTTAAGAAACAAAATTAAAATTCCTGCATCTGACATTCCAATTATATTATTTTTTTCAAATTTTTTTAGATTAAAATTTGTCTCCAATTTAAAACAAGAATTGTCAAAATATCTTTTTTCACTGATTTTTAGTTATTTTCCTGATGAGTGCAAAGATTTTCATCAAATATTTGTAAAATTAAAAGAGGAAGAGGGGTCTTTCATCGCCAACAAAATCATAACGTCTTGTAACCTCTAGGTGGTAAAAGTGCGAGGGAATGAGAATGAAAATTGAGGAGTTGCTAAGATACATTAAGAGTAAACTATGAATTTCTATCAAAGATAGAAATATAAGAAATATTGTGTATGACCAAGGTGTTTAATGAACATTATGATACAAAGTAAAATTACTTTTAGTTATAGAACACATTTTACACAGGGAAAAATGGTAAAAATAATTCTTAAAAAAAAAAAAAAAAAAAACTAAGCATTTTTTTTTTGAAGTTTAGGATTTCACTTTTATAAAAAATGATAAAAAAAAGAACACATAAAAATAAATAAAATATGTCTAATTTACATAATCTGGTTTCAAAGTTTAAACTGATCATTCTGGCAATAGCATTTTTTATTATTATTCTTCAGGTGATTTTGGATGTATATAAATTCATACAAATCATATATATTCTTTACATGCCTTTTGAAAAGTATTTATCTATTTGAAATCGTTTACATTTTCCTTTGATTTAACATTTTACTTGGTTTATAGAAGTCCTTTTTTTTTAAAAAAAAATCTTATGCTTTTTTTAATAATGATTTGTTGATACAATAATTTCAATTTGAAATTATTCTATTGGATGGCTATAATTCAAAATAAGTAACATCACACAAAATATTGATTATTTTAAGTAATATGTACAATTTCCTTTACCAAATTAAATTGAATCATTACTCCATCTTAGAAGATAAGTTTATTGGTCATTTCAAGAATCACAAAAAGTGTTTTTACATCATTTTTATTGCAATTGTATCATTTGGAGTAAACATTTTATTTCTGAAATATATCACCCTTTTTAGTTTATATTTGTATACAAAATGATAATTAAGAAAAATAAAAATTCAAAATCATCATTATTTTGATTTCATTTTCATAACTGAGGTTTTGATTCTACTGCCTTTCCTTAAGTCTCAAGCAAATCTATGCAAATTTAGAAGAAAAGTTGCTATAAAATAAGTGAAACATTATGAATTATAGTCAGTATGGTCATCAAATAAATAGTTTAGAAAAGGAATTATAAAAAATGTAATAAAACTAAATAAATTTGGAATTATTTCATAAATAGATAGTTCTTTAAAAGAAATTTCCATTCTATAACATTCTTAAAGAAATAATTTTCAATTAATAACATCAATAGATTATTGAAGTTTTCAGCTGAATTATTCAATAGCACTATCTGAACTATTTAATGTAAATTTAAATATAAAGATATATTTTTAAACTATAGTAATTGATGTACAATAAGAGTGCTATTACATATTAGAAATCAAAATTCTGGAAATATAAATCCTTTCTATGCTCAA
>JAPMOR010043284.1:58075-105719 GCA_026543865.1 Argiope aurantia
AAAAATAAGTAGATGGCTACAGATTTAATAATACTATGATATACTGGAATTTGAATACATTAAGTATGCACAATAAAACAAAACACATGTAAATGTATTAAAATGTCTTTGATACATGAAAATACTTTATTGAGAGAATTATAAGTATGATGTTATGCATGACAGATTTAATTGCAATTAAATGGAGAAAAATACACAGTCAGCAAGATTTACAGTGACTGGTTTATTATATTTCCTATAAAATGATATGAAAGAAAAAATTAAATTCAATATAATTCAAATATTAAACCGGAGTATTCAGTGCACCAAATTTTTTTAAGCCTGTAGTTCTATATTATATGTATACAATAATTTTAGTAAAAGACTTTATAAAATTATTAAAAATAATATTAATCAAATTTATTTCAATTTCTTCACCAAAACTCTCCTTTTGATGCAGAGTTCCATTGTTGATTATGAAAAATGCATTTGGCTATGTTAGAATTGAATAACACATACAATAATTTATCTGCTATCATATGACATATATATTTCCAGGTTAAAAAATTAAATACTCACATTTAGATATTTTTTCTTTCAATAAGTAGAACTAATTCTTCATATGCATCAAACATAAAATGATTTAAAATTTTATATAATTATATTATAGCTGAATAAATAAATAAATAATCTTTTATAAAATCCTGTTTACTTACAGGTCTCCTAGATGATTGCAAAATATCACCCTGCTTCGAAACCATGTCAAGTCGGATCATAAACATGCCTGAAATATTTAAAGGTATAAAACACTAAAAATTGCAAATAATATCTACCAACTTTCAAAAAGTATTCGACTTTAAATATGATATCCAGCTTCAATATAAAAAAAAAACTATGATGAGAAAATTATTATCATGAAATTAAAAAATATTGGAATCATTCCATCTTTTATACCATGAAGATATAACTTATTAATTTATTTTTAGTAATTTAAAAAAACCTAACATCAGGTATTCAAATGACTCTATAGCTCTTGATACACTTAAATGAAAAGAAGAAAATCTTAAAATAAAATACTTGAAAATGAAGTTGATTACAGAATTTATTTCATTTTCACAGTAATAACTCATTTTTATTACCACTTAGAAAATCACTATATATTAATCGAGTATACCTTGATTTAGATTTCGTTCAGATTCTGGCATGTGTAGATCTATTTCAATAGAATATGCCTGGCCACCAGACAAAAGCTGCCAAATATATATATATATATATTAATTTACTTAAAATAATAATAAAATGTTGCAGTCTAGCTCAAACAACTAACTTAATAAAAAAATTCAGTAAAAAATTATTATAACGCATTAATAAATTTTTATATAGCTCAGAATAATTGAAGTTTCAATAAATGTATCATTTACTTTAAAATCTACAATTAATATACTTATTCATTTTCAAATTTAATAAATAAATATCATAAAATTTTGTGATACTTTAATATACTTTACTATTATTACTTTAATTTATAGACTTATTCTTACTTTAATGCAACCTATCAAATACCTAATAATAACAATAATATATGCAAATTCATATTAAATTAAAAATTATATAAATGGAAGAATTTAAAGCTTTTTGTTGTATAAAAAAAGCAGTACATACAGCAAGGGTATTTATAACATTTTAATAATTCTCTTTTAAAAATGAAATATATAACTGAATATAACAGTCAATTTTTGTGTGGAAGGAATAAAATTCCAATAAATACTCACCTCATAGTGACCAGGTTCAACAAGAGTCAAATTATCATAAGGAAAAGAACATATACTTCCTTTAAGACATGAAGTGCTAAAATATCAAAAGAATAAATAATGTTACTTAAACAATTATAGTCACTTCCCCTCCCAAGAAACATATTAGAGCTATGAGATTAATCAGAGTATTAAATTTCCCATTTAAATTTAAAAATAGAAATGCTATAAATAACTACATGCAACAGTTTATTTGTAAATCTCTTTTCCAATCAGTTTCCTTTTTATGAATAATTGTGTAAAACAATCATTCTGCTTCCTTTTAATTAAAACAGGAGGCAGAATAATGAGTTTTGATTTCGATGACTCAAGTATTTATTTCTCTAAAGTGAAATTTTTTTATTGATGCAACAAGCATTTCAGACTTTTCAGGGCATTTAGCTGAAAACTTTTATTCCTCAACAAAGTATATACTTAATAATAAAATATCTATGAAATGAATTTTAAAATGAAGCTGTTCCAACTTCACATCTCTCAACAATCAAAATAATTTTCTTTTTTTTAAGTTGCAGACATTTAAAGAAAGGATGGTACCGAGATAAATATCAATCAATGAAGAGACTTTTTGAAAATTCACAGTTTGATATCAATGAAATAAAGAAAAATCTAACTTTGTTCCATAACATTTTAAATAAGATTTTTAAAAACTTAGATTTTAGTTTCACATTTCCTGTTTTGTTTATGCTTTTTAATTTAAAAAACGAATTTAGTTTATAACAGTTTTATTCATTTCATCATTTTAACTACATAGATTTCAAATGGAAATATGTACTTAATGCCAGTATCTTATATTTCCTAAACTTAAAAAAAGTTTAAACTCACTCATATTTCAGATGAATAGGTTTTACATGAGCCACTGCAGGTATATACAAATAATACAAGAAAATGTAACTGAAAATAGAAAACCATAAAACAATACAGCATGCAAAAATTATCAATAAAAATTTAAAAATTACACGTTTAATATCTGAAATAATCTCCATTTATCAGATAAAATAAGATTCCGAAATTAAGGAAATTTAAATCATAATAGCAGACAAAGTGTTTACGGTGTTTCCAAGTTTTCAAAAACAAACTTTTATTACATCTATTATTTTTTCCCGCAAACTTCGCTCAGAAATATTTTAAAAGTATTAGATTCGATAATGATCCAGAAACATTAATATAAAAAAGAAGCATAACGAAATAATAAATGCTCATTATTGAAAAATGGAAAAGAAACCAGACAAGAAACTCATTTTTTCCCCCTAGTTTAGATTTTTAATTACAGTTTCCATTTCTAATATTAATTCTCAGATTCTAATGAGAGAATTTTAATCAGTAAATATAGAAACTTTTGAATTCTGATATGGTTGTAAAACTTTATTAAAGAAGCAATGTTTTTTATTCTTTTTTATTACAGATTGATTGTATTCTGACCTTCAATTTCGTCAGGTGTGAGTACTTATTGTTTCTTAAGAAGAAAGGTAAACATTTTTGTAACTGTAACTGTGTCATGCATTTGCAATGAATGACGAAAAAAAGAAAAAAAGAGGAATTCATGACAAAGATAGTGAAATTTTGATTAAAAAAGGAAGAATCATATGCGTATAACTCTTTAGTTCTTGCCAAATTCAACATTTTTTGATATCAGATGATAACAGAATTTTGTTTAGTAATCTGGTAATCTGAATCTTTCATTCCGCCGTTTCTATGGTGTTTATTTTGTAATGAAATAATTTAAAATTTTCGGATTTATTTTATGTTTTTACTGTGTTAGTTCTCACTTTCATTTGTTATTTTCAATTTTATTTATAGGTAAGCTTTTTTTTATAAATTTTAAATTTCCTCAATTACAAGGTTACCGTAAAACTTCTTATGTATTTGGTATCCACCTTAAATATTTTTATGTATCAAAATTATAAATACCTTGTTTATATTTAGTATTTTTGGATACATGTGGTTGTTCATCGGCATGCTGTTTTATCCTTTATAATTACAATTAATAGCATCAGTAGAGCACCGGTAACGTTCGCATTCTTGAACATTTTTATAATACTGATTAATTTTTACTGTTTTATCGAAATATATCTTTTAATCCCTAATATTTGCGAGTTGCTATCTATCTAAAAATAAATATTGTTAACATTTTAACATAGTGTATAAAAATGTGTTATGTATATGTAGTGGGAATATTTTCTTTATGCATGCACAATTACTGATTTCCTTTAAAATGTTAGATGTGCTAATCGAATTTTTGTTAGATTAAGTTTTTAAATCCACATTTGTTTTGACTAATCACTTTGATAATTTAAATAATTTTTATGCAACTGAATTTTGAAGTTCTATATATATTATAAATATTAGTAGATAAGTAAAAATAAGCATCTTCTAAAGCATTATTTGAAAGATAATAATTTATTAGATAACTTTGATGCAGGTATAATTATTTAAAAGTGCCACTTCTCAATTTTTAATTTGAAAAGTCTTGTAGCGAATAATATTGTTTTACTCAATTTTTTTTGTGTGTGTTTCTTACAGTATTTCAGATTAATTCTACTGATTAAAAATGTTCTTTCTTTAATAGTCAATAGTATATGCTAAAATTTTACATTATTTTAATTTATACCGTACTAATTTAGCTCATTCTTATGAAAATATGTTCGATTTCTATACGTAATTAATATTTAATATTGAAAAATTCCTGTGTTTATTAATAATATAACATTAATTAAAGATCTGTATACATATTTAGTAGTTATTAACTTGCTTATTAATTAATTTAAAATAATTTATTTTTGAAGATAAGTTATTTATTATTTTAAATTCTTTAAGTAGTATATATATACTTTTAATCAATGCCATTATATAATGTTTATAAAATTTAAATGTAAAATATATTTTTTTTCATGTTAGTATGTTTATATTGTTAACTCTGAATTTTGGTCTGTTCACTGCCATCATTATTAATATTTCTTAAATTTTCTTTTATAAATATTAAAAGCTTGAATTGATTCTAAAAGAGTACCTTGTTGTGTATGTTTAGTGCACATTTCATCTTTGAATGTTTTTAATATTATCACTTAGCAATAATTGTTACCATATAGTTTAATAATGTCCTTGGCCTTTTCTTTTTATAGTGAAAACTTTATTTCATCAAGCCTGAAATATATCTGACAATGATTTTATTTTTTATCAATGTCGTTAAATTGTTCCATTTTATTCTATTCTGTCATTAATTTTCCTGCTTTTCTTTTTTTTTTCTCTTCCTGTCTCTTTGTTGTATTAAAATGATTTAAAAGGAAATTATAAATTAGTATTCAAATTGACATTTTCCTTGAAGGCATTTACATTTTGTATGAATGTTTTATAAAAGATCTCAGTATAATTCTTTAAGGAATTATTACTTGTGTTTGCAAGATTTTTAAATACTTTTTCTGTAGTTTTGCATTTTCAATTTTTTTAAAATTTGCTTGGATAAATTATTGATTATTTTTTTAAAATGCATATTAATTTTATACTGATCTATTTTGTTTATAGAAATTTTACATAAAAAGATATGGTTCATTTTGCATGTAAATTTAAAATTAAGTATATTTTTTATTTCATATGCTTGTTATTTATGAGAGTTTAACAAAATTTGCTGGTATGATTAAATGAAGCAATCTATAATACAGAACTTATGATGTAATGGCGGTAATATGATACATATACATTTACTGACAGTACTTGCTTAGTATAGTAGTATGATGTAAACTACAGGTATTAACAATCTTTTGCACCAAAATGTAAAATGTTTTTGAGTTTGCCATGCAAGATTGTACTTTTGTACAATTTTATATGTGCACATTTTTAATCCTGGTGAAAATAAATGACCAAATTACCAGAAATTTAGGATTCATTTACTTAAATTTTCATCTGCTGAATAAATACTGTTTAATGAAGATAAACTTCAAATTTCTTTTTCAAAATTGAGATTTGTACAAAATTAGAATAATTGTTTTGCTCAGGTAAAATTGTATTTTTCTTTGGAGAGGGGAGGAGAGGGATACAATTTACTGTATTCCTTAAAGATTATATGAATTAAAAAAAAATGTTTAATCCTCATCATCTCAATTTCGAAAAAAGATGTTTCTAAGCAGTTTCATACTTATTACTCATTTGTATAGATAATATTTTGTATTCCTCTTGGAATAAGCCTAGTTTTTATTAAAAATTATTCTTAAATTCTAGTTTTTATTAAAAATTATTTTTTAATTTTAATTAAAAGATTAGAATTAAAAAAGCTAGAATAAATTCTCTTAATTAGTTTTAAAAAATACTTTGTTCCATGACTATTGTTATTCATTCAGTTTTTACATTATCAAGCCATTTTATATAAAATTAAATGATATAATAATCTTTTACAATGGTTATTTAACTTTAGTTGTAAATAATTTGCCACGATTTTTTTATATCTATGGTTAAATATAGTGGTGGCTATCATCCGAAACTCAAGAAATGCTGCATTAACTCTTCTTAAAAAATTAGAATTAAAAAAGCAACTTTACTTTCTGAGTAGCCCACAACTTTTTGAGATGCTCAGAATTTTATAAGATTTACTGACCTTTTTTATTTAATAAGTGACCATTTGTGAAAAAATAGAAATAAAATGAATTTAACTAGAAATATGATGGCAGACGTGAAACCATAAAACAGGGAATAAGAGAAAATGATAGAAAGGGGGGGGACAGGGGAATCTATCTAGCAAATTTAATTATGGATATGATGGTATATTTGACTAAGATTCAAAACTGGGCTGTAAAAATTGTTACTCAGCCATTACTGAATATAAGGATATAAGATTTTTTTTTATTTATGAATTTTGATGTTTTTCTGAGCAAGTTGGTAGTCAAATTTGGGTCTGTATACTCTTAAATGTTCATTTTCTGCATTCTTCCTTCATTTTTATTATTTGTTATTTTATTTGTTTTGTTCATTGAATTTGTAGTAAAAAAATAAACTAAATAAAATTTAAAATAAAAATTATGCTTTTAAAATAATACCAGGGAGGAAGGACTATAGTTCTATAAACCTGATAGATGAATTGCCACTAGTTAAAATATTAAATTTATACTACAAAACAATGGTATTAATAATTTATTAAATGTAAATGATAAGTATTCTAGTGAAATTATGAATAATTATGAACATATATTTTTACAAACTTTATTTAACTTTTTAGTTACAAATGTTTTATCAGATGTATAATTTTAATTTTGAAAAGTTTGTCTATTTATAAAATGGGAAATAAAAATTGCTTTATTTAAAACTTTTTTTCTGTTTTGTCAAGCTTAGGTAAAGTATTATCTGGCATGTATTTATCATATATTCATATTTTTATTGTTTTTTCATATTTCTATTTTATAACTTCAATATTTGTAATTTCCCTCATTAACCCTTTAACTAAAAGCAATTCTTTTTTTTAAACCCTTGGAAAAAAATCAGGTTAATGTTATTTATATATAGCATTTGTGAAATAATTGAAATACTTTTACAGTGAAGTAAGTTGCTTTTTATATCTATTGCTGTGATGTGGCTATCGAAATTGTTTTAGAATAATTGGGAAGTAATTTTTATATCTTTTAAGAACAAAGAGTTAAAATGATATTGTGATAAATAGTCTTTTATATATAACTTCTGTTATTTTTAAATTCAATTTTATCACTTTTAACTTTGTATTGTCAAGTATCTTAATGATTGTCATATTGAAAAAAATATTTCAGGGTGACAGGTTTATTTTTTCCAAACTGGATAGAATCAAAGATTTCTGTTCCTCCCACCCCCTTCTAGATCTGCTATTTTTATATATTTTTATATTTGTCAAATAGCTCGCTTTTAATATCTATAAAATGTTTTCCTAGTTCAGTTTAATGATTATTATGTTTTAATAGTTCATTTATGATTTATTCTTAATTTTTAGTGCATCATATTAGTTTGTGCTGATTCTTTACAGCATATTCAAACCTATCATAAATCAAATATGCATTGAGTTTTCTTCTGTTATTAAGTGAATACTGAAAATGGTAAATTTTATAAATGATTGGAAGTAACCTCCATAGTTGTGCGTAAGCTGAGGACTCTAGAGTGAGTTATCAGTTTATAGTATAAATTTGTCATTGTATTAGGACCAGTCGTCTCTATAAAGGGCCAGTATGCAAAAATTCTTTATAAGTCTTTTTTAATTTTTAATAACATTTTAAACTATACTGATGTACTTGAATTATTGATATTTTATGTAAAGAATCTAGAATGTTTTTTCGTCCGGATATTGCTGTATATCATTTTTTGCATTAATAAATTCGTCTAAAGTATCAAAAATATATGAATTTTGTTGAACCTATTTCGATTTTAATTTTTATTTATAAATGGAGCTAGTCAGAGATTAGCTTTTTTTTTTCTTTTTCTTTTCTAACCATAATTATCAATTCGGGGATGGGGCAGTCCATTGAAACTGGAGAATGACTTGTTGAAATTTATCTACTCCCTCCCCTTTAAGTTGTTTATAATGACTAACTATCTGTGAAAATCATGAAGAGTTTTATGACTATGGTTTTGTAGTTTTCCATAGAAATAATATTTTCTTGCATTCTTTATATTTAAAGAAGAGAGAATTGTTTCTTTTATTTGACAGGATTACCCTCCAACTTTCTTTAGAGTCGGTTGCACCTCACTGTAGTATAGGGATTCATCAAGAAACTTATGTAAATATTGGTGTACTAAAATGTTTTATCATTTTTATTTTTAAAATAATTGAAAGGATTGATTGTTTAATTTATGATAATCGATGGATCATCTAGTCCCTGGTACATTGCACCTGCCACAATCCTTCCCACATAAATTTTTTTAATAAGATCTACAAATGTAATCATTAATAGAATTAATATTGTTGAAATAGTAGGGAATGGTAGATAGTGTTCTGATCTTTTTGATCTTCTCACTTTCCTTTTTTATGTACAGATTTTGGTCAGTAAAATATCAGACCTCAAAAATTGATATTTTGAATGAGGAAGCAAATATTTATTTAATAATCAACCTATCAAAAAAGTGGGAATGGGGGGAGCAGAAAGAGCTGATTTTTGTCTAATCGTGAGTTGAAGCAGTTTATTTGACATGATGGTGAAGAGTTTTATGATTTCTTAAGAATGACTTTAGAAACATTGGATGAACATTTGTTCTTCTTAAAAGATAGGGGTAGATTAAAACTAATTCATGGAATGTCAATAACAAGGTAATTAATAATAGTAAAATAATTGTTTTTATATTAATATTAAAATTTTTAGATATATTTTAGACCTTAAGTGAAAAAGAAGGGAGGGGGAGGAAAAAAAATTGAATAATCAAAAACATTTAAAAAATTTTTTTAAAAATGATTTGGAAATGTCATGCTAACTGGTAGGGAAATGCTTGAAAAAAAATTGAGTGCATTTGCTTGTTTTAGTGTAAATTAGTGTTGAAAAATAGATAAAGTGAAGTGCTTCTATTAATATACAAGTACATGTTTCAGTGACTGTGTTAGCTATAACTGTTAAGGAGATTATGTGAATAAGCTGAGTACACATCATTGAATTTCGTGCCAAAAAGATAGAACTCCTTCCTGTATTTAGTTTTAGTATCCATTACAGAAATAAAATTCTGGCTTTGATATAATTTATGTTCTATTAATAATAAGGTAATTATGATAATGATAATAATAATTGAATAAATAAAAATAAATGATCCAATATTAGATTGCTTATAACAAAAAAATGTTTCAAAAATCTAAATTTTGTGAAGATTTGCAATTCTGTTAACTTATTTTTAAATATATTTGCATAGCATTTTGTGATGAAACTATTTTATCACTTTTTTAATGAATAGTATAATCTGTAGCTATATAATAATAAATGTAAGGATTATCTAGTTTTTGTATCCAATCCTGACTACCAATTATTATCAACTTTTAGTTGAATATAAATTGATTATAGCTTGCAGTCATAAAAGTAATTGTAAAATTATGGCTGAGTTTTTAGCCACAATGCAATTATAGCCAGTTTTTGGGATTGCTTAGCTTTAAAAAGTTTTTATGTACTATTTGATGTAATGTTATGTTGAACCTTACAATGTGTGCATAAACATTGTTTTCTTTATTATATAATTTCTTTATTTTTGTATTCCTTTATTTCAAGAAAGAGAGAATATGATTGAATTGAGTATTTGCATTCATTCAATTCAACCTACCTTTTTTAATTCATGCTATTTATTAACCCATTTCCATTTTTTCCCCCTTTAATGATTTAAGTTTTGGATTTAAATTTATGCTTTCAAAGGGATATATATACATATATAATATTTCCATTAAACTGGGCATCAGTAATGATATTTCATATTATTATATTCAAATAATACTTAGCAAAGTAATAATTGTTTTTTTTTTTATAATTTAAAATTCTTATTACTTTTTCTTCTAGGATGGATCTACAGCGTATTCTGTATATAACAAAATATGTAATTAATGTCATAGGCATTATAATAACTAATTTGTATTGTATACCCACATATCTATTATGGATGTGGGTTATATTGCTGCCTTTTCGAATCATTAATCATCCAGGCTATTGGTATCTGGAGGGTGTTATGTTCAGGTGGTTACTCACTGTTGTGGCTGGATGGGGGTGGAGATCTAAATATCAGAGTAAGTTTTACGTTTCATGTTCCCTTTGATTTTGATGCTTCTGAGGGTGTTTTTACTTTTTAAAATTTTCCACTTTAATTAATATTTTTATTTTTTATTTCTTCCACTTCATAATTTTTTTAAAATTTCTTTCACTTTATTAATACTTTTTGATTTTTCATTTCAGAAGCTTGGGGTAAGTAAGTTTAATAAAATATTTTATCTGCTTTTTGTTCAGACAAGTTTTTATTTTAGAGCAAAAACCCAAAAGTTCTGATGCTTTTTCTGTGAGAACCAAATCTTCAGATAATGAATAATTGATTGAAACCTTAAACTAATAATTTGAAAAGAAAAAAATTGCATTGAGAGTCTTATGTTATTATGAAGAGTTTGTTGTTTTTATAATACTCTTATAATGCATTGGCTGCTGATCATATGCAAATGCATGGTTAATGGTACTGATTATTGATACAACATGTGCGATCATTGATGAACTTGTCTCTTTTACTAGTAATAGCAGCTTGAATTTTGTTTTATTTAATTTCTTCAAGAAGCTTTTTGATTTGTATGACTAAGCAAGTCAAAAAAGGAATTATTTTGAAAAAAGTAAATATTTAACAATGCCTGGAATGACTTATTGCAATAAATTAAGCATCTGACCTTACTTTTGTTAGTTAATCAGACATAAACGTATAAAGTAATTTTCAGGTTTTCAATATGTAGGGATTTGTAGAAACAACCAAGAAATCCTCTGCATTTTTTAAAAATTATTATCATTACTATTATTTGTGCACTTGTATAATCGGTTAAAAAAATTGTCATTCCTTGCAACATTAAAGTATGTACTTTCCATATGTATGTACTTTCCTTGCAACATTAAGGTACATATCACAAACACAAATTCCTAAATGCTTTCTCCTGTAAATAATATTAAAAACAAATAGAATATAACATATCAAAATTAAAATTTTATAAATATAGGGAAGGAATTAGGGGGGGAACTCTAGTTTCTTAATTTCTTAGGTAAATTGCTCTGATAGTTTGCAGAATCTTTTATCCTTAACTTTTAATTATTGAAGAGAATCATGTGATAAAATATTTGATGAAACAATGAAAACAATTGAAATTTCAGTGCAAAAATAAAATTTATTGTCGAAATTGATTTTAAAAAATATTTTTTTAAATTGCCAAAATTTAGGAAAAATATACTGGACAATTAAATTTGTATTACTAAAAAGAAAATATTTTAAAATTTTAAGGTAGTGTAAAAGGCAATTTGTGTTACATTATATGACAGAAAAATGGCAAAAGTTTTATTTATTTTTAATTAAAATTAACAGCAAAAAAATCTTTCAAGTGCAGATTGTTGCCTTTTGAAGTATAAAGTAAATCTGTGCCAAATTTTTCAGCTTCTAATAGCCTCTCTTATAGTATTGAAACATATACAAACAATTATTTTTTTTATGTAGAAACCTATAAAGCTCAGTTGGAACTATTCTAATTTTATATTATTTTAAATTTTGATATTTTATTTATTTTTTATTTTTGAAGTTTTTAGGAATATTTTTTATCTTTTTGTTTTAGCACATGGTAAGTTTTTTATTATATTTAAAAGATGTGTGTATGTAGAATGAACAATTGTGATAGAAGAATTTTAAGATATTTGCTGTAGTTCATGTTTAAAATGCATGTAAATTCATTATTTTAAGTTGGAGCTGCTCTGTGTTTTATAATTAAAATATGTTAATGCTGTTTACAGTTTGTTAAAATTTTAATTCTTGATAAAAAGATCATGATGCAAATTTGAATTAATAATTTAATTTTGCAGAAATTTGAACTAAGAAAATAAAATAAAAACTATTTTTATCTTAAAATTTTTAGTTCCAGTGTTTTAGAATTAAGTTTTGTTTCATATTTTAAAAACTCATTTTATCGAGAAGTTTGATTATTACGGACAGTTATCTTTAATTGAGGCTAATTAAATCAAGAATATTTAATATTTCAAATGATGCTGAATTGTGTGGATGATATTATTTCAGTTAAATTTAAAATTTTCTTCAGCTTAGTTTGTGCAAAAAAAAAAAAAAAAAAAAAAAAAGATAGAATAAGGAGAAAACCACTTTATTTCAGAATTTTATTTTTAAAACTAAAATGATAATAAGAACTTTAATTTTAATTCGATTTTAAATTGCATTTTATTATTCATACAGATATGTTGACTACAGAAGGTGAATGCATATTTCATATGCACTGTTTGTACGATTAATTATTTTGGCGCTTAAATTAAATGTATCACAAACACAAAAAAGGATTAATATGCCAAATACTTTTAATTCTTAATTAAATAATTACTGTTTTAATCAATAATGATTAAAACAGTGTTAGGTAAGAAATATTTTCTTCCTGAGTAGCACTGTTAATTTAATAACTAGTATTTAATAAAATGAATTTTATTTATATTTGTAGCTTCAAATTTGTTCTGTAATTTCCCCATTTAAAATTATTGATAGTAGCTTATTTATTCTGAAAAAACATCTGTAAACATTCTCCAAAGAGAAATATTATTTTTAAACATATGTATAGATGCTCTTTATGATTAAGTTGATTTTTATGTTTTGAAATAAAATTATTAAATTTAGTTACATTAATGAATTAAAATATATCTTTGTAGTAGGTTTTTTTAAATTCATTATTGTCAAGATTATTTTTTGCATAGTATATCCATTACAAAAAAATCATATTTAAAATTAGTTTTTCTTAGCCATTAATTGGTGTATACAAAAACAGGCCTTTTCCTAAAATATCTTAATCATATTAATTTTAATGCAATGCTTTTTGGTAATTTTAATTTGTTTTGTATTTTTTTTTAAGTAACCGCACTTAAAATCCTCAAATTAGCAAGAAAAAATTTCAATTAAAATTCTGATGAATGAATTTGTCTGTGATTGTATTAAACAGATCTGAGATCTAAATAAATATAATTAACATCTGCATGCATTATTTGTGAAAATACAAAAGAGTTCAATTTAATCAAAATGATTAAATAAAACGTCTTCTATCTTTTATTTTATTAAAAAAACTATTAAAATTTTTTTAGATAATTTTGTCAAAATAAGAAATGTCTAATATCGTTTTTGTTTATTTCTTCAGTTGTTGAAATGGGAGATGATATAAGTGCTCTCACTAAAGAAAGGTGCCTGTTTTTAGTAAATCATCAATCCACTGCAGATGTTCCTTTATTGATGTTGGCTTTTCAAGAAAAGGGCCGTGTTTTGGAATCTATTATGTGGATAATGGATAGATTATTTCGATATACTAATTTTGGAGCTGTTTCTGTCACACATGGTGACTATTTTATAACTCAGGTAAAAATTTTTTTTCCTGTGTATATGGCTATGTTTGTTTTTGAAATATAAAGCTAAATTCAAAATACTTAAAATCAGTACATATGAACTCGCATATGAATGTATAAAATCAATATATTATAGATAGTGTTTGTTATGGAAATTTTCTGACATGTCTTTATTTCAGGCAATCAATTTTAGGACATTGGATGTTTGTTAAAATATCCTTCATCGATATTAAATAAAGTCATTATCATTCAATCGTAGTTTTATGTTTAAAAAAATGAAATGATAATATTGATGCCCACTTGTTTTGAAATTAAGCTCTTAAACTTCAGAAAAAATTAATTTTGTGTGCTTTGATTTCTATGCTTTTTATTCATGCTTACAAAAACTGATTGAGATCGAAAGAATATTTAATGAGTTCTAGAATTCTAATTATAGGAAGGGTTTCATTGTCTGAATGATTCTATATAAGCTTATAAAAAGTTTTTAACTAATTAATTACATTGTCATATTTAGCAATGGCTCCTAACTTTGGAAACAGAAGCACAGCTAAAAATATTTTTAAAAAATTGTTTTGGGCTTGTAATAGACAAAAATATACATTCATTAGCCGATTTTGAATATTTTGAATTTTTTTATTAAATAAACAAAGATTAATTACTTGTGCAATGAGTGCTCTTCTAAGAATATATTAAAATAATTTTTTTCTTAAAAATACTTGATTTTAATTTAAAAAAAAAAGAGAAATAGTCATGTAGAAAGCAAGAAGCATTTGCTTTGCTCAAATATTAAACCAAGGCAGTTAAAAAAAAAAAAAGCCAAAAGGAAATATATTTTGAGGAAGGGGCATATCATTAAATGGATTTTCCACCAGATTACAGATTACATGTTAAATTACTAATTACAGTTTTAAATTACTAATCTTTTCTTTTTTCAACTTAGGGTAAAAATGTTCGAGATTACCAAATGAAGAGGCTTAGGGATCATTTATTAAGAGTGTATCTTGGTCGAAACAGAAAATGGATTGTTCTTTTTCCTGAAGGAGGTTTTCTTTCAAAACGATTAGAAACTAGTGTAAAGTAAGTGCTTCAATTGTGATAAAAAAATCATACTTATTATAAAATGTATTTAATTTGTTTTTCCAATTTTACATTCTGTATAAAAATGTATGAAACATTAAAGTAATTTAAAAGTCAGTACTTAAAAAAAAAAAAAAAGCATTACTTACTTCTAGGTGGAGTTTGCATGTGGCCACATGCGAGTTTTCTCACAGATTTCTTACAGATTCTAGTTTTGTAAATAAAAGTATTAAATGAAAAGATATTAACTTTTAAAAAATATTTTAATATTTTATGATTATAACTATCAAGATACCCTTTTACAGTATCACTCATTGCTAATCTTTCCGTATAATGAACTTAATTTATCTGCAACAAATATCAATTGAACCTTCTATCCCTTTCCTTCTTCTGTGTGAATTGTTCTATTCTATTAATGTATTGTAGTTCTCCATTTATCCCGATTAATGAAGACAAGATCCTGTTTAGATAATCAGATATGTGATAATTAGTAAAAAGTTATTTCTTTAGAAAGGAAATGAAACTTTTTCATAAAATATAAATTTAATGATTACTCAAACAAATTTTGTGCTGTAAAATATTTACTCTATAAAATATTTACATGTACATGTTTTAACATATCAATGAAAATTCCTTCTCCTCTATAAGGTATTCTGATTATTAGAAGTTGGATTTCCAGTATATTGGTATATTTTCAAATGAAATAAATGGATTTATAAACTGGCATTTTCTTGTTGTTAAATAATAGTGATAAAAGTTAAAAAATAATAATTTAGCTTATAATAACTACATTAAATTGACCATTGTTTGTATCAGTTAACTGTTAAGATGTATACTTTTGAAATATAACAAAAAAAAACTTGTGGATTTAATAACTTTTTCAGTATGTAAAATGTATAATTCATACATTTAAATAAATAAAAATAATGGAAAAATCTTTAAACCAATCAATTTTTGGAAGGGTTGGACACAAGATCAGGATAGAAGTTAAGACTTAACTACTATACAACAATCATATGAAACAAATACATTTTTTGTGACATTTATATCTATTTTTAAATTCATTATTAAAATCAGTGCATCTAGATGTGAAAACAGGAAAATATGTGAAACATGATATTCTTGAGAAAAAATTATACTGTAAATTGTTAGCATTTGATTCATGATAGAGGAGAATCCTGTGAACAAGGTACAAGTTGATGTACATTTATTTTAACAATTTAATTTAACTGTGTCTTATGAATTAAATGTCATGGCTTTATGTAAGTGATTTTCAATAAGTTTTAAATGCCTTGTTTAATTGTTTTCTAATAGCATTACCAAAAATTGAGCATTTTTCTTTCAATTGCAATGAGAACATAGATTTTGGATTAAATACTTTAGTCTTTCATATTTTACATAACCTATATTATAAATTCTACTTTTAAGAAGATTGTTCAATATAAATTGTGGAATTAATGCACTTTGCCACATGTTGTAAAAGAATTTGAAGATTTAAAAGAAATATTTTTAATATGATATGGGGGGTGACTGAAATATTTCCAAAAAATATTTTTTAGCATTTATTTCAAAAGCGTTTAATGAATTTTGTTCTATTTGCTGTTCAGTATTTGAAAAACCATAAAGATTCTGTAGATTAAAGTTACATTTAAATGCTCTTTTATAACCTGAAATAAAAAAAAATTATTCACAGATGCCTGACATTATATAGGTTTTTGATATTTTTGTAAGTATTACTCGCATGTATTGTAGTTACTTTAACTCTTTGCAGTCCGAAAAGCAATAATGATTGTGCATTTGATTGCAAGGATTCTTTTAGTGCTTAAGAAGCTCTAAAATATTGTTATAGGTTTATTATAATTTCGAAAAATTGTCTAATCTGAGATTTCTTTTGCAAATCAAAGCGATACTGAGTGGAGAAATTTAGAAAAGAGGGACATTGAAGGTTTTGTACTGAGCTTAACATGTAATTGTTTTATATTATATATTTATACTAAGATTTTTTAAACGTTTTTCCTTTAATCTAGAGTATGAATTATATTACCTTGATTTATTTCACACACACACACAGAAAAAACCTGTATAAAGAAGGGTTAAACATTTATTTATTTTAATAATTATACTAATTGAAAGGGATAAGATCAAGATGTAAATTTTCTTGGTGAAAACTATTTTTCCATTATATGTATGTTTACAGAAATTCTAATAAATTGCTCATTTATTTTCATACTATATAATATTTAGCTAAGTAGTGTTGCTATGACTAATGCTTGTTTTTAATTCTAGAACTTTTTTAAGTCTCAAGGAAACTTTTTAAAATCCTTGATAATTATTAGGATCGACAGAAAGTTTTGTTTGCAAGCGAACTCAAACTTGCCAAAGGTTTTGCTCAAGTATTTTATTTGTTAATATTAGTTAAGAAATATATTTAAAGTACATAAATATTTGCCCTGAAGGGGCCTTTTGCAGATTTAAAGGCAGTTAGGAAAAAAAAAACATTTAATTCCCTTTGAAACAGATAAATATCATATTCATTCAAAGAAATATTAAGATATCACAGTGAATATGGATTCATTTGTTTTAAATTTTTAATATATTGATATAATTAATGTAATTAATATTTTTAAAATTCAGTATTGGATTTTTTGATGGGGAGGGGGAGGGCTAAAGAGAGTATTTTTTATTTCAAATACTAGCAATTAAATAATTTAATTCAGTTCAGGATTATCTATTATTATCTATATTCAATAGTCTATATCTATATTCAATTCTAGTCGATATCTATATTCAATTCTAGTCGATATCTATATTCAATAGATTGCATTATCTATATTCAATAGTCGCAAGCATGTTTCAATTTAAATTTTACTCTCAAATTAATTATTTTGTCTTATAATTTAGATGATAGAATTTCAAAAGGCAGAATTTTGTTGAAAATCCTTTCAAATGATATAATATTTACTATATAACCTGTGAGATGTAGAAGTCTGAAACTGTTCATCTATTTTTATATGTAAATGTAGATACATATTGGATCTAGATAGCATTTAGCATTATTTATTAGATGATAGTATAGAATTCAAGCTGTCTTATGTGATGTTATGACCACATAGAACTTTATTGCATAGTTTTCTTTACTACTAATAAACATGATTGTGCACTCTGAAGGCCAATTATTTCACCTAGAGCTACCAAATTTAGTGCATGTGCACTTGGAGGGTGAAAATGTGTATCTTTGAGTAATTTTCAAAAAATTTTAATTGGAATTTTAATTAATTAAAAAGTGAGCTACAATTACTTCTGAACATTTTTCTACAATTACTTCTGAAAATATTATTGTGCAAAAATTAATTTTGCATCATTTCGAAATTTGAAAAATTGTCTTTTTAATAATATTAATTTAATAGTCATGTAAATTTTAGTTAAGTTTTGGCAATTTTTTTTTAAAAAAATGTGCTTAGCTTTCATCAATAGATTACATTGTTGCTTTGAAGTCCAAAGTGTTTTCATTGTTTTGTCAACTACTTGAATGTGTGATTTTCTTCCATTGTTGAAAGAAAAAGTTTTGTTTAATATTCATGCAGTTTACAATTTGAATAAAAAATGAAGCTACAATACCTTGGAATTTATGAGATAGCAAGAGTTAGTTTAGTCGCTTGTCTCTGTTCCACTTTAGAATGCTCTAGAATATTTGTAAATTATGTTTTGCCTTTGAAATGTGTTTGCATTGAATCATATAGTTGCAACAGCTTTGACAGTTTTAATCAAACAGTTTTGAATATTTTCTGTAACTGTGCGAGTTACATTATTACACATAATGAGTTAACTTCTTTTTATATTACTAATGCACATATATTACACTTGCTTATATATTTCAAAATAAAATTGTTTTGATATTTGATCTACTCTTAAAGTTCATCAGAATATATTGTTTTATTCTTTAGAGATATAAACAGGTATTTAAACATTCTTCTTTTTTTTATATAGATATGCTACAAAAAATAACTTCCCTATACTTGAACATGTAACCCTTCCAAGGGTTGGAGCTATGGAAGTTATTTTGAATACTCTGGGGCCTCATGCAAATTTGAAAGATACTATTGATGAGGATGTGTCTTTATTAAGTGGTAAAGCATTGAACATTATTTTATTGTAGCTAATGAAATATTCACATTTCATTTATAAATGAGTTATGATGTGCATTATTATTTATAATGACTCTTGTTTGACAAATTTGTTCTAAAATGTGATCCCTTTTTTACAAATTTGGTACTAGGACTTCATGATTAAGTTAAACAATCTTGCATGTGTAACTTGCTAAGAGCTTCAGTGATCTTGATGGTCAATAAAAAGTTGCAGCTACAAAAATTTTAGATTTTGATGTTGATATTTAAAAATACAGTCTTCCTGCAATAGTCCAATTTACATAATTCAAAATTTGTAAACTGTGTTAGAAAATATTACCGTAAAGCCTAATATTTAACTTGTGTTGCTTTAATTATTATCAATTTCTTCTCATTCTAAAAATGTATTTAACACAAATTACTAACTTTTTTAAAATTTATTTTTGTCCTTTTAAGTTAGTCACAAGATTAAATAAAGTTAGGGAATTGTACTATGATATCTTGTCAAATTATACAGAATTGTTCTGTTTATTAAATTGCCATGTATTTCAGGCTGTGCATGATTGTCATTGCAGTATCAAAACAATACTTCACAATGGCTTTTAAATTTATTTTTTTTCCTTAGAAATGTTGATATTTTGGCTCATAATTGGGATTAATGTATTGATAATATTGCCAAGTACCATAATTTTTCTTTCCTAATTTTATTTTTTAATCAATAATTATGCTTCCTTATGAAGAAGAGATGCAATTAAATCTAGAAAAATTGATAAATTCGAATTTTGTTATGGAGTAAGCTCATTATATATTTGAATTTTTTGCTGAATTTCTATTTTTATTTCTAAATTAAAGTGAATTCTACCCATTTAAATTAATTTAAAAAATTTTAGTATTAAATATATTATAACTTTTTAATTTTATCTAGAATTTTTATTTTCTTGTATATGAAAAAAAAGAAATTATCTTCAAAAAGTTTGTACTCGGGCTTTTGTCAAATCCCCGCATCTCATACCTCCATGAATCTAAAAATCACATTTTTAGAATTGTCTGTCTCTCCATTTCTTCGAGAACACACTTACTGACAAATACTTTGAGGTAGGCAGATGTAATTTGGTATATTGCTTCTACTCTAATTTTGTAAATTGCTATCAAATTCTGTATGAAATCCATAAGAGAAAATTTGACTGTTCAGCTACCCAAATATAAGTTAACAAAATAATTATGAAATGAAGAGATGTATAAAATTTAATACACAGATTTGACATATGAAGTGTAGATTGATATCAGTTTGGAATCTAATCCTTCGAAGGATTGACCGTTTGTCGATATGTACTTTCAAAAGCATGAAATGTGCTAGCTCAAAAATGCAATGATTTAATTATATGAAATTTCATATGTGATTTTTGCGACTTTATTTGTAATTCTGCATCAGATTATGGTTTTAATTGGTCGGGAAAAGAAGCCCCAAATTCACATTCAGTTTTCTAGCATTTTTGCATTAATTGCACCCCAGAATTAATTGCACCTTTCCACCCACCTCCTGGCCAAAGAAAAATTGTACTCTATTTGACTCTTTCCTAGCTATTGTTTGCGAATGGCATATGGTAATATAAAAATAAATTTATTGCAGAGTTTTAAGAAAGTTTCAGGGAGATCACTTCTGGTTAACTTTAATTTCTAGAAAGAACTTAATTTTTCTTTGCATATGTAGAATTTATATTCAGAATTATTTTTATATTGCAGCCATTAAAATTATGATTATTTTTATCTTTTAATTTCATTCTGACAGGCACAGAAGAAGAATGTGAGCCTCTCAAGTGGGTTATCGATACAACCGTTGCTTACCCTGATCGACATAGACCTTTAGACTTGCTTGCCATTTGTACATCTTACCGTCCTCCTTGCTCTGTGTATGTACACTATCGCTGTTATCCCATAAATGAAGTGCCCTTGGACAGTATGGAATCCTTAAGGGACTGGACATATAAACGCTGGTCAGAAAAAGAAGAACTTTTAAAAGAATATTACACCACAGGGAAATTCCCACATATACCTGCCAGTCAGAGAAAGAATGAAACTTTAAACAACAATAGTCATAGATCACATGAAGTGAGAATGGATATTCGGCAAATTATTCTTATCCACACTATCTTTCTTTCATCTACTCTATTTCATTGTTACTTGTTGTATAAAGTGTGGAATTATGCTCAGTATTAGAAGGAAAGATGCTGGAATTTGTTGCCTTAAAAAATTGGAGCTTGCAGGGCCATTTTATGGAATGCATGCTTTCTATACATACAGAGAATTATAGATACTTGTTTTTATAACATATTTTACTTTTGAATCACAATGGATTAGTTGTTCTCTACTTTTAAATGCATGATTTTTTTACATTTAAGTGTGACGTGTATAAGGCAGTGAAATCTTACATTGACATACGAAAGCATATTTTTTTATAACATGTCTCTCAGCCCTGTATATCACTAGAAATTAATTCCAAAGTGTGCTCTTGAAAAAAAAAATTCTTTGCTTTAGCTTTTTTTAAAGAAATAAATACTGCATATTACATATGTTATGATTCAGATGCTATTTTCCAAACTTGTATTTGTTGTGAAGTTAAAAAGAATAGCATTTGATTGTTATTGTTTGTACTTGTACCTGTGATAATTCTGCACATGTTAAATCTGTGATAATTGTGGTAACTTGTTTTAATGCTTTAACTATTTGAACGATTTCAACTTATTGATCCATGTCTTAAATAATTAACAGGTGGTTTTACAGAAGAAATTTCTACACTTTGTGGTGTTTGTAAAATTAGTGTATTTTTAAAGTTGTTAAGATAATTTTTGTTTTACTGCCTCTGCAATTAATTCTTTGTTCTACATGTTTAATGTATTAACTGTTTTATTTATGATTTTTCTTGCTTGTGTTTCTTACATAT
This sequence comes from Argiope aurantia, assembly GCA_026543865.1. NCBI lineage: Eukaryota > Metazoa > Arthropoda > Arachnida > Araneae > Araneidae > Argiope > Argiope aurantia. Next base: position 80,031 of record JAPMOR010043284.1, read on the forward strand.
TTCTAATTTTTTAAATTATATGAACGATATTGAAAACAGTGCATTAGAAGGTAATTGATGAAATTTAGATTTTATTTAGTTTGTTTCCTTTCATTTTTTTCACAAGTTAATTAGTTTTTATATAATTAATTTTAAGTTAATTTACTATCGAACTTTTTATTGAAATATTTGATTTAATTATGGGAAAAAAATTGCCTACCATTTGTTTCCAATTTGGAATATAAAAATATTTTTTTTTCATTTTTCAGAATTTTATTTTCAAAACTTCAATGATGCTGTCATTAATAAATGTTGAGTTTTCACAAAGTGAGCCTTGAAAAGCAGTTAAGCTATATAACGTTCCAGAAAAAAAACCCAGATATATAGATATTTTTTCACTTGTATATCCTGAGAGTTGTGTACTTTGGTTAGTGTGCAAGTTTGTAGGTATTTTTATTCTAACATGGCTAAAATTGTCACCAAGCATAAATGTTTGCATGAAGTGACTGCCTGAAAAAAGCAATAAAAGTACATTTTAAAGGATTTGTGAAATAATAAATGAACTTTCGCACTGATTTTGCTATATTTGGTACCCCTTGTATTAAAAAAAATAATAATAAATTTAACTAAAGAAAATGCCCATTTTTTGTAGTTTATTACTTTGCTTAATATCTAAATTAGCAAGTTTTGTTTTATACATTCATGTATTAAATTTTAAATTGTGCAGTGTTGTGGTAACTGTGTGGTGTAGGAATTGAAAACAAGTATATTGTTACTGATTCATTCACTGTTCTTGCTGTATGTGCATTTTATTATAGATAGATAGATATTATATTAGTATGGAATATTCAATATAGGCACATTGAGTCTATATATAGATGCAGGCAATAAACTATAATTATATTAAATATTCATATATTATAATAATCAGAATTTTCTGTTGAATAAAAGCTGTCAAAATAACTAATTTAATTCATTGTTAGTTGGTAGAAATTTATCAGTTGTGGTATTAGTGACTTTGATAAATTTGTTTTGATTTTTTTCCCCCCCATCATGATACCACAGAAGAACTTGATTTTGAACTGAAAGAATGTACTTGAACTCTTTTAGCAATTTGCATGCTGCAGTTTCAAAGCAGCTGCTTTATGTTATGTGTGGAAACAGATAAGAAATTGCATAGAAGAATTCTGTATCTGGCATATTAAAAGTAAAACCTTATGGATAAAGATTCTTATATTCCTCTGTTTAATTTGCATGAAACTTAATTTTTTCGATATTCTAAGAAATAACTTATTTATTTTTTGTTTGTTTCAAAAGCTATTTTAATTTTTTTAATCATTGAATTCATTAAGTTTTTGGAATTATATAATATTACATTAAAAGATGTGTATAGTTCAATATCCAAAATACTCAAAGGTAATTAAAATTTGTTATACAGTAGCTGCTGCTTAATGTGATCATCACAGGATTTATTAACTTTGATTACTGAATTGCATGAAATCAACTATTTTTTTATTACATTAAGAAAAGAGAAAAAAGCATTTACTTCAAATTTAACTGTTATTTATTTCAAAAATAACAGTTAAAAAGAATTCATTAACTAATGTTTATCAACAATATAATTATTCCTTAAGAATTCATTTATATGTTGTTCATACCTGCATTGTACTTTAAATTTTTTTGTTTCAAAATAAGAAGTGTATTATTCATTTCAACATTTGTTGGAGGATTTTCTTTACTACTTTCATCCCCTTCAGATTCATTAGGATCAGGTCATAATTTTTCAAAATTTCACAAAAATGAAATTTTTAACTGTGCCATAGCATTGCATTGGCTCATTTAAGGTAAATTTTCACATTTGTCAAGAATCTTAATTTTTTCTTTATACTCAACAGTGCTTTTAATGTTATTCAATGGATCTCAAATCAAATCTAGCATTGTGCAATATCTTTAAACCATTCAAAAGATTTTTGATCATGATAAAAGAATCTGAAAAATATCTCATTGAAAAAGTGACTCTCAAAATGCTTACTTAAAAGTAGAGCAAGAAGTTCCACAAAAATTCATCTTAATGCTGGTTAAAAATGAAAGAAAAGATAGTTCAGTTTTCTACTTTAAAAATTACTGTTAAAAGTAGTAGTAGATCATGTTAAATATATCTATTTGCTTATCTATGTGTCAGTTTGAGTCTAGAGGGTTTTGATAATATAATGTGATTAACATTAATCAGGATCATATTAAGCAGCATCCACTGTATATAGAAAGTTAAATATTTTCATATTGCAAATGAATAGAAAATATATTTTCTTATGTGTAGTATGTGTGTCAAAACTAAATGCTATTTAAATATATAAATGACTTCTGTATATTAGTATTATATTCAGGACTATTTAGTTCTGTATAAAGATGCACTTTGCAGAGTTTTGTGTATTGTTTATTTGGTTTGCTTTTGACTTTTATAAATTGAGTGTTTTATAATTTGCTAGTAGGTACTTACTGCTAGTCATTTATTTTTACCACATTGAAGGCTATTGAGTGTATTACCACTTATCTTTTTGTTCCTATTTCTTTTTACAATTTTTATGTTATCAGGGTAATTTTGTTTAAAATCGTATTTCAAATGTTTTTTTTAACTTAATGAAAATATTTGAGCAATAATTTACATTATAAAAATTTAAAATTTTAGAAAATCTATGAATATATCAAGTGTAACTTAATCTGTTAAATGCTGTGCTGTAACATAATTTATTAATTCAAATTGGTCATCATTTAGAGTATATAAAACATGCAGCAAATTGAATCATGTAATCAATTGAAGAACTTGAAGTGGTATGTTTGGCCATTTAGAAATCTGATGATTATGGCTAGGTTTCAGGTTTTTTTTTTTTTTTTTTTTTTTTTTGGATTTGAGAGCTCTTGGATCAGTCCATTCCACCACAGCATGTATTATTTATGCAAGCTTGATACTCATTAAAGTCGGTATCAATGATCAAATATCATCCAATAAGCATGGTGCTGAAATTTGGTGAAAGAGATGCTGCCTCGAGTGTTATTCTTATCATCTGACTCAATTCAAAATTATGATGTCCATTATAGAATAGTGCTTGTGTTGGTTCAAAATGGGACATCAATATAATTTAACAGAAATGCAATAAGAACTGGTTGCTATACATTGTAAAACTGTAATATAACTCATGCAGCTGATCTATTCCTCAATTATGTGATCTATCATTTAATTATTATTTTTGCATGCCCCTTTTAATGTCCAGAAATTTAGTATTGATCTCCCAGGTTTGCATCCTTATATTTGAAGTGGCTCTTCTAGGATCTATTATTATTACATCTTTCACTGCTTCAGGCAGAAATGTGAATTGTAATAATATCATTGCTAATGAAACAAGTGGGAACTTAAAAGCAAGCACATAGGTGATGAGAAATATTTGGATGCCAAAATTATAAGAATGATGTATATACTCAGAAAATGATCAGCTGATCTGAAACTATTTAAAAATAAGTTTTACATTAAATCTGGATTTTTAGCTAGAATGTCTTTGAAGTAAATGATCCATGATTTAAACAGGTGCACAAACTCAAAGGCTGTAAACTATTGCAAAAAAAGGGGGGGGGGCTTAACAGCATAGAAATATAATATTTTATTAGGTAATATATGATAACATAAAATAATAAAGGCAATAAATAATTGTAATATTTGTGAGAAAAATATTTTTTTTTGTAATTGAAGATTTTATTTCTGCTAATTGGACTTAATGTCATTTTAACTTAATGTTGAAAAATTAGCAACTTAAATTAGACACTCCTTGTTGGTGCTATTTGGTTTATTAGCTTCTAGCTTAATTTCTGATTTCAAAAATCTGCAGATATTTAATATATTATGTGTATATTTTATTTCCTAGAATGTAATAAGGTTTAGTAATAGTTAATAATCATATGAATATTTTTTTTTATTTACTTAGAGCTTTTAAAAAATTGTTTTCAGTGTTATATCTATTAAATAATGCTAAGGTTTTTGCAGAAACTTTGAGGACCTAAGTAACTATCGATTTTTTTATTACTACATTAAATTGATCAAATTCAGAATGCTAAAGTTCCCAAATCTTTATAATTTTTTTAAAATTCTTGTTAAACAATACTCTGATTATTTTACCCTGTTTTAAATATATAAGTATAGCATTAGAAGAGCATATTCAGTTTTAACTGAAAATTGTTGTAGTTTTAAAAAAGTTGGATAAAATTTATAGCTAGGAAATATTGTAAATGATTTTTCATAATTGCATGCTATTATTGAACTGAGATTTAATCTCCAAAATTATATATTAATTTTAGCTAATCACAGAATTTGATTTTTTTTGTTGAAAAATTGAATGTTGCATTAGTATTTTAAAAAGTTCTACTAGACATGGTATTTATAATTTTATTATATTTCATTATTATTGTGTATTTAAATATTTATTTCACAAATTTAGAGTATAGTTTTAGATAGATTTTTTTTCATTCTTTCTAGATTTTTTTTTTGTTGAGAAAAACAGTATTTTGATAGATTTTTATTTGTTTGATATTTGTGTGTAATAAATTTTTAATTTTTTTAATTATTTGAATTAAAGGTGAACAAGTTTGTTTTTTATTTAATAGTTAATTTTAGTTGTAGTGATTCATATATTTAGAATTTAACTTTTAAAAAGGCATATTTTTCCCCCCTTACTTACATTTGTCTTATATTTATTGTAATATCTTACATTTATAAAACAAAGATTTTAAATTATTTTCAGTTTTAATTGAAATTAATATAATGAAAATTTTAATTGTTGCATATTTGTTCCTGTGTGGAAATTAGTGTTGTATATACTGTATTAAACACAGGAAATTTTTTTTAATTGAATACTTTTGCTCACATGTTATAATATTTGATATCATTGTTTGATTATGGTACTTTTTGTTTTTTAATGATTTGAAATTTTATATTAATGCAATGATAAATAATGGAGATGATTTTGTAATATTTTTCCTATGACAATTTTAAGCCTTTACTATTTGCACAATTTAAAATTGTGTTAGAATTTTTTTGAAGTTATTGAAATGGGTGACATCTTTATTATTTGAATCATGTTGAAATATCTGTCATATCAATTTGCTTTTTGAACGAGAAATAGAATCATTGTCCTGATTGTTGAGAAATATTTTGAGAATGATTTTGTTGTAAAAAGTCATCCATTGATATTATCTGAAAGGTGTACATCTAATATTTAAGTTAAAATAAGTATATTCGATGCTTAAGATTAAACTAAGATCATGATAATAAATTAATTTTTTTAATAAAATATGTTTGATTCACAAGTTTGACTAGCAAGAGAATTGATTTTATATTAATATCTTTTGTTAAGTGGTGCTGTAAAAAAATAAATACCGGTGAGTAGGCTGAATAAAATAGAATAAGCAGATTTTGAACTTTTTCACTTTTTTAAAAAAAGAAAGAATCAACTTATGTGTATATATTCTAAATTTGTTCCGCCCCCCCCCCCTCTTTTTTTAAAACTCTGTGTTGCTATCTATAAAATAACTTAGACAGTGAAGAAGTAAGATATTTTGTTTGTTAAACAGATTTGAATAACTGTCAAGCTTCTATAAAAACAATAATAATTATAGGCAATAATCGTATAGAAATACAATTTTACTCAAATAATTACGTTTTTTAATATTTTTTTTATTTTAGTAAAAAATTTTCATTTTATTTCATATAAATGTATATTCATGATTTTATACTAACAGATGCCATTTCTGGTTTAAATTTCATTTAAAAAAAAATTCCAGGTGAAAAAGGTATTTTCTCCATTACAACATCAATATGCAATGAAATACACCTCAATATGAAGAAAGAATTCCTAGAAATAGAAAAGTAAAATGTATAGATTTATTCATTTATATTTGTAATTTCAATCCTTGTGAAAGAAAATAATTGAATCATTATATTTACTAAACAAAATGGTCACTCCTATTTCTCCTTCGGTTAATTTATGATGGAGTTTAGTTGTGCATGGGCCATTTTAATCGTACTACTCCAGTTCTTGGCATATGGTTTGATACAGAGCTTTTAAAACTGTGAATTATGACCCTAAATGGGCTCATTTATATTACTATGGTGGTAATAAATTGCCTTATTTCATGTGTTTCTATATTTGAGTGCATAAGTTGTAAACAAAAAAAAAAAAGTAATAGAATTGATAAAATTTGTTAAAAAAAATTTGTGTGCCTGGTTTCTTTTTTAACTATCATTAATTCATTAATTGAATTTTCAACTTTCGGGGAGGGTCACAAGATTTTTTTTCCTCAAAAAGATATAGCTATTGGGAAATTTTCTAAGAAAGTGTGGTCTGCATATGGTGCTAATATTCTTGTTGAAATTGTACATTTTTTTTTGTTCACTAATTTTTATGTATTTATCGTATGTTGATTTTTATAATATAATAGAGATCATAATTGGTGAAAAGTATACTATTATTTTTGTGTTTTGCTAAGTAATATACTAAACTAAAATAATATCTTATGAAGATATTTGTGCATCTAACTTAAAATTAGTTATTTGTAAATCATACTGAATATATGATGAACATTGGGAATTGTGACATTTTTTATGATAAATTATAACATTTATTTTATGGAATATTTTTGTCATTTTTAATTACAATACCATTTGATCAACTGTTACCATAATCGAAATTTCCTGGTCATTAGTTTTACTTGTAAAGGATTTTGAAATTTTTAACTTAAGATAAACTTTTGAATTTAAAATAAACTGACTTTATACATCTTTTTTTTTTAATTTTGAATTTATCAGTATGGTTATTTTTCATTTTTTTAAAACTATCCAAAACACTAGCATATATGTAAATATTCTATGAAAACTTGTTTATTAAAATAACATGTTTTACTGCAAGTGGAAGGCTTGTACTGATTTGTATGAAGGTATTGTACAATGAATGGAGTTTGTACATGTTGCCTTAATGCTCTGTGATTATGTTATTTCATATTTTGCCATCTTACATGTATAAATTTTTAATACCAGTGCCATTGTTATCAATAATATGCCAAAGGTGTAGAATTTTCTTCATTAATAATGCATTTAATTTTTTTTCATCATAATTTGTTAATTGAATATTTTGATGGATTCGGCAGTGTTAGATCCCTGTAAATATAAACCTCATTTGTTTAACTATCTGTCATTTTTTTGTTATAGCTTAGTGAATTTGAAGCCACCTTTGCAGTCTAGGTGGTGATTGTTGTACTTAACACCAATCATTCAATCAGTTTGAAAACAGTATGAAATGAGAAAAAATCAAAGTACATTTTGTAATATTTTCTAAATGTAGATATGCCATAGAATTTGGCCTATTGTAAAGTAATAAATTTGCATGTAAATTATCATTAAATTGAGATAATAGAAATATACTTATAAAACAAAAATAAAGCATATGTTTTGTCTTGATTTTAATTGAGTGTTTATTTTATTATTAAATAATCATTACATCACTACAGGAGAACATAATCTCTACTAATAACAAAGATAAATGTGTTTGCAATTTTTTAAAATTTTAATTAAAAATTAAATGAATTTTTGATGCTTCTCCATGATAATGCTTGAAAATATTATAGTATAAAAATAATTTTTACATGATTTAAAAATCCAGAATAATAATTATTATTATCTTTTTATTGTGCTAATTTTTTGCTTTATAATTTTTTTCTTTTAATTCATCAAAAAATATTTTAAACATGTTTTATAACAACACATTTCATTGATGAAGTGAAATTCAAGCTGTTTTAATTGTCACTATTAACTTGCTCTCTTTACATTTGCTTTGATTCTATGGTTCAGGATCAACTTATGAAGATTTGAATACTTTTTCCATGTTGTATAATTTTCAGTATAAGGTATTGTTGTACCTACACTTAAGGTTTGGTTTTAGAATCGCAACAATGCAAATTTTTTAAAAAGAGCATCCATTTTAAAATACTGTTACTCTTTTTCTTGTGATATAATTGCATGCAGAGGATATGGACACAAAGTTAAAGAAATGCTTAGCGCAATAAATATGGCAGTGTAAGTCTTCTGAAAAAGCATGTTATATGTATGCCAAAATTTGTGGTTCAGAAATATAATATGGAAGGCATTAAGATAGTGACATAAAATATTTAAATGAAATTTATAACAACCATTGTTTTTGGCAAGCCAACTGGGCAGTTAGAGTGAAATACTATTAGAATTGAAAATAATATATACCAGAAAGCAAAATATACTATTTGTCATATGTAAAATGTGCTATTATAATTTTTTATATATATCTACAATAATCTTTATGTAATCATAGACCAATAGATAATTTCCGAACCGTAGATGTGGGCTCCAGTTGTGAACAAATAAATAAATGAAAATAAGAATGATTTTTTATGTTATTTGAGTCAACAAATGCCTACTCAATAATACTTAAAGTGTAGAATCTAAAGTTTTATTCAGTCCACTGGTCTTGTTAGATATAATTAATAAAATCTTGATTTATCAACAAAAAAAAAACTACTTTTTGCTATTAAAACTGGCTGAGCATGATGTTTTGAATTTTATTACTTGCATTTCAATAGCCATCTAGAGGAAGTTTCTAAGAAATTGCATCAAATTGAAAATAAAACAAAGTGATATTAGGTTTTGGATCTCTTTTGTTTACATCACTTGAAGAGTGTATTAAAATATTTAGAAGTGAGTTTTAATACATATTTATTTTCTTTGAGGTGATTGGTGAATTTGCATGTTTATATTTTAAATATACTTGCATTACCGCTTCAATGGACATATTTGAGCTTTTTAAATATTCTTTTAATGTATCGGACATATAGCATTTATGACAATTTTGGTGTAAATCTTCTACTCCATTTCAGCTAGCTCTAAATAAGGAAAATGTAATTGTAACCATTTGTAAATAAAAAGGAAATTTTAGAATAATTTTGAAGTTGTAGGGATTTAAATCATTCCATAGATATTATTTAAATGTTCACCAATACTATGAAGCATAAGAAAGGCTTTATGAATGTTTCATAATTATGAATTTAATTGTTTATCTTTTTATTAAAATCATTTTTCGAATTTCAGAAAAGATTTTTGCCACTCTTATTTTAATCATTCTTTTTAAATAAAAATGTTTCAGATATTTTAAATCATTTTTATTTGCCTCTAAATAGCCACTGGTAATGTATAATTTCTTTTATCATTCTTTAAAAATTATTAATAATTCACAAAATAAATTTCCTTTTGGCAGTATTCAAAAATCGTTTGGAGAATCGATATTCATTTTAAATAAAAACAAAGCTCCTGATGATGGGAGGATCGACGATTATGTTTTATATTAATTCTTTAGGATATGGAATTGACTTTTTCCTTTTTTTCGTATTCATTTCGAATGCAGATCAGTTGAATTTATACATTTTTTAAACATCCATAAGTATTCGTAAGATTTCAGTAATATAATTAAGTAAAAAAAACAAGTTTTATTCTTTTTAAAAACAAATTTTCTGAACTTAAAAACTATAAGATTAAATGAATTATTATATGTTCGGAGATTTTTGAAATACTTTTATTATACATTAAAAATACTAACACGACGATGCAACGAACTGGATAAATATAGATTTATTAGTTTGAAGTTACTAATAACTTGTTTGGAGGCGAAAATATATACTTCGGAGCGATTCCTTGGAAATTTTAATTAAAATTATAATTTATTAAATATTGAGTGAGATTTCGTTTTCTTTCTTTCTTTGGTAATAACTTCAGAAAAAATTGCAGGGAAACTGAATTTTACACTATTTAATTAATTTAAGAAATTATCTTTATTGGAATCGCAATTTAATTGCAAATTTTTCTAAATATTTGGTTATTCTTAAAAAAAATTTTTTGTGTGTATAATTTTTAACAATAGATTTTATTGTTGAAATAAAATTCAACGCTTTTTCATTGTTGTGTCAAGTACAAAATCCCGCGATATCCATCAATTGTTGTAAGTTAAACAAGAAGAATTATGTTTAATATTTGTGTAGTTTACCTGAGAAATAAGAACATCAAGCTTTAATACCCTAAAAGTTAGCAGATAGATTATTCTGAAAGTTTCGTTTTTAATAGCGCTATGATGTCATGAGGAACTCTGTTAGAATGGGTCATATACGCAATGAATGGAACAAATATAAGGCCAGTAAAATAATACGGTTTTGATGTTTACAGGTTGATAAGTAAAAATATTTTCTTGGAGGAATAATAAATTTTAAATTATATAAAATACTTAAACTGGATATCACATAAACAAAATTCTTTTCTTACTCTAGTAATCGAAGGTAATTGTAAACAATAAATCGCATTTGGAATTAAAACATAAGATCCTGGATTTGACTCCTGTTCGAACCACAGAATAGGAGATGAACAGTTCAATTCTCTACCAACATGGCAACGGTAACTGCTAGAATGGATTCTTTAATAGAGGCAATGCAATATATGCGGTTTTTTTTTTTTAAATCATGTTTATGCTCGTTTTAGCTTTCCTCTGAGCGCCAGTTAATAGTTTTAACTTTCTCATATTTAAAATACGCAAACAGAAAGTATTGTAATCGTCAATAAATAAATAAATAATAGAACTCAAGATTTACACGAATCTCCATGTTTAAGATCCACTTACTGGAGTCCTAAAATAGTTTTCCTGTCTGTGAACACGATAATCAAAAAGTTTTGAGCTAGAAGGATGAAATTTGGTACACGATCTTAGCACCGAATTTGTAGATTTCTATAAAATTTTTGAAGAAAGTCATTCATATAAAGGCTTTCTGTCCGTCTATTCAAATATAAATTAACACAATAATAAAAAGAGGAAATGTAGATAGATAAAAGCATATGCAAAAGATCCGAGTACAACTGGATGCGATAATTACAAAACGCCATGAAATTTTGAATTCTTTTTACTTTCTCTTATGCGAAATAAATAGAAAACATTATAATCGTATAGAAAAAATATTGTTTTCCGTATTCAAAGTATAGAGAAAGTATTATAATAGTCAAAAAATTCGAGATTTTTGACGAATCTTCACATTTTAGAAGTCCCTGAATCCGAAAACGCATTTTTAAAAAAAAATCTATTTCTAAAAAGGATAATTCGATAATGCTTTGAGTCTTGGCGAATGAAATTTGGTATATATTTACCAAATTTGTAGAATTCTATTAAATTTTAAATGAAATCTATTAAGAGGAAGTCTATCCGTCCGACTGTTCGAATATAAATTAATGCGATAATAATAAAAAGTAGATGGATAAAATTTGATACACAAATTCAGCATCTAAAAGACAGATTCTTATCAAATTTTAAATCGAATCTATCATAGATTTTACCTTCTGTAGATCTATGCTTTCAGATAGATAAATGCGAAAACTCAAAAGTCCATCGATTTAAATATATATAAAATTTGTTATTTGATTTTCTGACCACAGTTACAATGACTCTGTCAAATTTTTGAAAAATATATAAAAAAAAGAAAAAGAAAGGAAGTCTAAAATATGCATTCGGTTTCTAATGCTTGTATAATTACATTACAGGAAATAATTGAAAAAAAAATGTCAAAGATTGAGCGTTAATCGGCTCTTTCGTAGCTATTATTGGTATCAATGGCATGCGGTTAAAAATCCACAAGTACATCTATTATTGAGTATACGAGAAAATTTAGGGTAGATCGTTCCCGCTGGTTTATATACAAGATAGTCAAAAAACGACTATCTTGTTTGGAGACATCTTCACTAAAGAACAGAATGATACCTAATGTTCTATTCTCTTTCAAAAAGGCTCTCAAATAATTGAATATGCAAACAAAAATTAGTAGTAATAAATCAAATTAGCGCTTCATTAAGACGAACAACTTTTGTATTAAAAATTTTTCGATAACCGCAATTAGTAGGGATTAAAAAGTAGGGATTATTATTAGTAGGGATTATAATTTTCAACCCATAATTTTGACTCTTTCTAATATCAACAATTTATGGTGTCATTTTTGACAAAGATGAAATAAAACTTCTATCTGTTATTTCATTTCCGTACTATGAAATTGTTTAAATGCACGTTAACTAAAGAATAAATAATCGAATAGAACTAATTAAATAAAAATAAAGGCGGTGAAAAATTTAATGGCAATATTATGTAAAAATGACCAGCTTAAAAATTTCTAGTAGCTGCGTGTTATTTTGTTCTTTTAAAAAATATTTTATTATAATATTTTTCTTAGAATCAAGAGTGAGAAAGTCCCCCCCCCCCCATATTTCTCTCATAAAACAGAAGAATCGACGAGGCTGAAGAAAATTCTTGCCAAATCTATTAAAATTCGCCAAACTAATAATATAATAAAAAATTAAGAAAAAAAAAACCACATTTAGCGACTTATTGATTAAAAAAAAAAAATAACAACTTGTCACCATACGCAGGCATGTATCTGAATCTCCTGTGTGTTCATTTCTCCTTAAAAAATAAACCATATTATTTTCTAAAATTGTATTTTCTTCGCGATTATATAAACGAAAAATTAAAAAAAAAAAAAAAAAACTCACGCATTTACTGATTACAGAATCTCATTAACTATTAAACATTCATTTGAAATTTTTCATTTTATTTGGTGTTTGTTTCTTGAATAGAGAACGTCTTCTTTAAATGTGATTAAATATTGTCGAAAAGATTTAATTCCTACTTTGAAAAAAATGTTCATTATTATAATCGACAACAAATTTTCTAATCGGCTGTCAAATTTTTGCCAAAGCGTATATTAGATTGTTGCTCTAATTATATTTTGAATTATATATTATAATATTCATTTTATAAAATATTTTTTAATAAAATTCTATACATTTTGTGCAATAAAAATAATTTTGCTATGAAAATGCATTTTTTAAAAATAAAATATTCGTTATTCAAACTTTGATAATTTTATAGGTTCTTTGGTTTGAAGTCTGCCACGTTACTGAGTGTAGACTACATAGTATATAGTCCACTCAAGACAAGAAAGACAATCATTAAGATTTTTACCAAAATATGAGTATTAGTATCAAGTGCTTCATAGCGATTAATTGCCAAAAAAAACATAAAAAATATCCTGTTAGTTTATTGATCATACTTGCAGATGACATGATGTTAAGACTAAAGTTCTCCAATGGTATAGAGTTAATATCCAATTATGAAAGTATATTAAAAAGAACTATGATATATTCCCTTTTACTCCATTAAAGTTTATAATTGAAATATTCAAAAAAGTATAATAAAAAATCTTAATTCTATAATGTTACAAACCTGAAATTCGGCTTCCCAGCATAGTTTGTTCCATCAATAGAAAGAAAGTTTTACAGTCATCTGAATGGGACTAGCGCGTCGGAGGTCCCAGAGCTTGGCGACAAACTTGGCGACCATTTGGCGACTTTGGCGCCAAAATAGATAATACCCGAAACTTCGAGAATTTTCCCGATCCGTCCAGTAGGAACCGAGATATGCCTCGAACGTTCCTGATTGGTTGAGAGGCTTCTAGCCCCGCCTCCTGAGACCTATAAAAGGGGCTGCGGCTGCCAGAGAGTCAAGTCCGAAGTTCGAGAAGTCCGAGAAGTCCGAAAAGTCCGAGAGTCGAGGAGACGACGAAGTCCGAGTGAAGTCAAGAAGTCCGAGAGAGAGACGACGAGTCCCGCCAATGGATACATCACCGATTTATTCGGCCGAGACTTTTCCACCAGTCCCACATGCTGATCCTAGCGCCATCTGTCAGGAGCTAAGAAAATGTTCTGAAGTCATCACAACAGCGAAAAAACACCTGGAGGAGGTTTATTCCCTGCTACCACTTAAAATTGAAGTTGAGGGCCTTATGCGGTTTGCAAATGGCTTCAAGCAGCGGATCGAGGACTATCAAAAAAGGGTGAGTGACCTTGGTTCTTGTCCTTTAATTAATAGCTGGCATCACACCCCCCAAAATCAGACTAACTTAAGTAAAACCAAAAGACTCAGAACTGACTCTGCTGGCGTTAAGAGTAATAAAACTCTCCCAAATGCAAATAAAAATTTAAAATCAAAAGATAATATAAAAACCAAGAATCCTGATAATGAGGAATTTTTATTCCCTCCCAAAAGACTAACTGCTAAGATTCATCCTAAAACTCAGGTTACTGATAATGATTCAATCCTAAGTGATAATACTTACCAAAACCTAGATAACCTCAATCCTGATGAGGAGAATGATGTAATTAATGTCTTAACACTCAGGCCTCCCCGATAATGCTTAAAAGAAATGAGAATTTCATTGATGATCTAAAACTGATAAATGACAATTGTCTTCCAGTTGAGAGTAAACTGGGCGGTCCGTATATCAAATTATTTGTTAATAATGATGATGAACACCGTAAGCTAACGAAATTCCTCAAAGATAACAATCTTGACTTTTTCGTCGTAACACCCAGATCCAGTCGTCCTATTAAAATTGTTATTAGAGGTCTTCCTAACAACATCTCAACCCAAGTTATTAAAGAAGCCTTAGAAAATGAATGCAATTTTAAAATTGATAAAGTTGCTCAATTAACCCGCTACAAAACCAAAGAACCACTCCCCCTCTTTCAGATTACATTGCCGAATATTGATATCAATAAAAGTATCTGGAAGCTTAATTCCCTACTCTATCTTAAAATAAAAGTTGAAAAATTTGTCAGAAAAACAGGTAGCATTCAATGCTATAACTGTAACTATTGGCATCATAGTGCTGCGTCCTGCCAAATGAAATCGAGATGCATTAAATGCGGCGGCAACCACCACAAAGATCAATGCATCACACCCCCGGAAAAACCTGTCTGCATTAATTGCGGCAAAGAACATTACGCCTCTTACCGCGGATGCGAGAAATTTCCCAAACCAAAAAGAACTAATAAAACTCTTACCAAAAGCAGTTATGTCAACCTTAGCATCGCATATGCAAATGCCGCAAGTAATGAATCACCCCCAGATGATCATCCCCACCCAAATAAAATGCCTGATAAAAATAAAGCAATCAATGCTCAGGAAACAGTTTACTTCCCCAAAGATAATGTCACAGAGCTTGAGGATATAAAATATGTGATTAATGAATTCAGAACTCTCTTTGACGGTTGTGACATTCGCAAAATCGCTAAGCAACTCAGAAATGCTAACAATCATCTTGATAAACTAGCAATTCTAATGGAACTCTTGCCCATTTTCAGTAATGTTAACAATGTGTAACTTTCGTGTTTGCATTATCCCTTCTCCCTTTCCATTCATAATTTAACTTTTCTTTTATTCTCTTTTTCTCTACACTCAAGAAAAACTTTACTTCAAATCAAAATTAACCCATTCTTGATGCACTGTAATTAATAAGGTCAGTTCCATCACCCTAAAGTTTTCACCTGTTAGATTTACGGATGGTGGGGCCTGCGGCCCCAATGAGCCGTAATCCCTATCTCAACTATGAGTCAAGTCCGAGCCGAGTAGAGACGACGAAGCCAATAGTCGAAGACGACGGAATAGTCCGAGTTCGAGAGCAGCGGAGTCGAGTCGACGAAGTCAGTAATCCGAGTCGGAGAAGTAGAAGACGGAGTAGTGCTGCTGTGTGTGCTGTATGCTACACGTCTCGGGTGAAGATAATCGTCTTCTGTGCTGTATATAGTTGTCGCTTTGTGCTGTCCTGTGTGTCTTCGTGTAAATAAACGTCGTTGTTTTATTTTCTACTACCGTCTGCTGATTGAGCGTTCTACACACCATATCACTCCCACTATCCAAACGAACCCCGAAAGAAAGAAAGAAAGAAAATTTCGTAACAATAATAATTAGGAAATGCAAACGATTTTCCCCCTCCAGTGTAATTGAAAAATGAAGCGATAAATTCGCACTTTCTACATAAAAAAAATATTCTCTGCATTTCAATAAAAGAAGAATAATTGCAAACGATAGTTAAATTCTTCAACCATATTTAAAATACAGAAATAAACTTTTATTTCTTACCAATAAAATCTTTGTCATATGATTAAAAACTTCAAAGTTTTTCAACAACATATCATTTGCAACAAACCTCGCTATATTCGTATATTATTTATATGTATAATAATTGTTATCTTAATACTATTTACTTTGAAATAAACATTGAATTGTGAAATATCAATAATATCATTCTCTATGATTGCCTCAAAATATAGTAGTTCATTGTTTTAGCCTAAGGATTGAAAGAATTTTGAAAACAATTATTTAAATGAAAAGAAATCTACACTTGCTTCCCATCCTCCTAGAGAAATTTTTTATCTGTAAATTATTTATGCAATGTGCTATTTAATTTTCAGTCGAACCTCTGTATATCGAACTTGAAAATACTCCGAAAAAATGCAACATACAGTAGTTCCCAAAAGTGTTCGTACACCAACAAGAATCAATTAAAAACCTCATTATTTACCATTATATATTCTTATTTTTATATGAAAATTTTTTCATAGCATATTTTTACAGTTCTTAATAAAGCTGTGAAGAATAAATTTTAATTACGATGCAAATTATTTTTTAAAAAATGACAATAAATAAAATTGCACAAAAATCGGACACAAAAGTGATCATACACTTTAAAAAACATCACTAAATATGAAATTTTCTAAATTTTTATAAATGTTTAGTATATTTAGTAAGATATCCTTTATTCTTTATAAAAGCTTTTAAACGTTTGGGCATAGATTTAACTAAACGGTCCGTTACTTCTGCACCGATCTTGTTCCATTCTTCGATCATTGCTGCTTTCAGTTGAATTTTCGATTTAATGTCGTGACTTCTTATTCGCACCTCTAATTCTTTCCAAATATGTTCTATAGGGTTTAAATCCGATGATTGAGCTGGGGTTTTAAGGGTTTGAGGGCAATGATAGAGGCAAAAAAGATGAACATTCATGGCCGTGTGCTTAGGATCGTTGTCTTGGTAATACACAAAGTTGTTTAAAATGCTCAATTTTTGTGCTGACACTTTTAAATTACTATTGAGAATATTTATATAAACTCTATGATCCATTATACCATCAATGAATACAAAATTGCCTACTCCAGCCGCTGACATACACCCCCAAACCATGACACCTCCACCACAATGTTTTACTGTTCCAACTAAATTCTTGGGATTAAGTTCTTCGTTTTTTTCCCCCTTTATACAATGATTCCCCATCCGACCCAAAGATGTTAAACTTACTTTCATCTGCAAGTAAGACACGATTCCAATAGCTCTCTGCCTGGTTTATCATAGATTTGGCAAATTTAAGCCTAGCAATTCTGTTCTTCTGACTTACAAAGAATTTTCTTCGTGCAGAGCTGCCATGTATACCAGCATTCCGAAGAATTCTACGAATAGTTTCACAGGAAATAGAAGCTCCATTTGATTCATTATATTGTGAAGTAAACTTTATTGCACTCAGATGTGGATTTTTTAGAAATTTACTCACAATATTTCTTTGACTTCTAGCTGACAGAATTTGAGGGCGACCATTACGAAGCTTGTTTGAAATCCTTTTTCCCTCTCTGTAACGTTTTATTATGCTTTGCACCGTTGAATGAGGTAGATTAGTTATAGTTGCAATGCCTCTAATTGATTTTCCAGCTTTAAATTAAATATAATTAATTTTTGTACGTCTAAACTCGTTTCTTTACGAATGCGCGTCATATGTAAGAATAAAGTAAATAGAATAAATAATTGTGATATTAAATACTGAAATCAGTGTAGTGTATATACTGATATTAAATACTGAATAGTGTATTTTTCAATTAGAAGAAAAATAAGCCGCAAAAGATATTTTTATGATGAATTTAAATAAATAATGTTTGTACGGAGACTTTTGTGTTCTCATTTTGTGGCATTATTTATTTATTTATTTTTTAGAACAATACTACTTGATTTTTTTATAAAAATATTTGTTCAGTTTTATTAAGAACTATTTAAAGTTGCTAATTAAAAAAAACCAACTAATAAAATGCTTTATTAAGAAGTATAGAACACAATTTCTGAAATTTCTTTAGTGTACGAACACTTTTTGGAGCCACTGTATAGAAATTTCGATAAGTAGAAATACAGACGTTTTGCAGTATTTCCTTATTAAAAGCAGTCATGCACAGTTAGCAAAAAATATTCATGAAACAAACAGTTTAAAAAAATAAATAATATTTAAATACCTGTATTAATATGTAATACCGAGTTTTTACTTTTTATCATACGAAACGTAGAGAAAGTATTGTTTTCGTCAAAAAATTCGAACTCCAAATTTTGATAGATCTTCCCGAGTGAGAAAGACGTATTTTTGACACTATATCTATGTCTGACCGTCCATCTGTTGGTGATAAGAATGATTCAAAAACGAATTGAAGACGGATGAAATCTGATTTGATATTGATTTTTACACATACCAAATTTTGAGCGAAATCCGCTCAGAGGAAGTCTGTCTGTCCATCTGTCCGAATATAAGCGTGCAAGATAACTAATAAATTGATAAAAATGTGGCATATAGATGGTTAAAGTTTGGATGGATCGAGGTGGATAAAATTTAGTATGCAGATTTAACATCTGAATACAGATACTTATCGAATTTGTGAACCAAATCCGTCACTGGATTGACTTTCTGTAGGTTAGTACTTAGACAAACATATAAACCGAAAACGCATTGTCAGAAATATATCAAATTGTGGAACTACAATTTTAATTCTGAATCAAATTTTGCTTTTAATCAGTTGAAGGAAAAAAGAACGCATCTAAAACTGAAATTGGATTTTCGGCTATATTAACCGCATGTTTTGGATTAATAACAACAAAAAAAAGTCAAAGATTACATGGCAAATTTAGTAAAAATGTTAAATTCATGCCAAATATCATTATTTCATAACAATCAATATCTCCGTGCAAGGCATTTACAGTTTTATCCTAGGTCAAAGATTTTAAGTAGGGTGAGGGGCATAATACTTTTATTAATGAATGTGCGAGGAGGTTTTATAGAAACTAAACCCACTGGTTCAATCTGTTAACAATGTTCTGGAAAATTTGTGATTGTATGCGTAAAACGATTATAATTTTTTTTTAAATTTTTAAACAAGGTAATTTCTATTGTCTTTTTGAACAAAATCTTCTGTCAAAGTTTTTTTTTAAAACAATCACTTTTATTCAAAGAAGTAAAAAAAAAGTATGTTAGGTATAAATTTAAAAATGCATTAAAGCATTATGGAGTTCTTAGTGTCATTCAACGTCGCAACAAGATACCGTTACAGCTGGAAACATCGACATAAAACATGACAACGCCTGCAAACGTTTCTTATCCTAACCTGTTTTGCATAAAGCTTCCTCTTCATCGCAAGCATGCAAATCTCGATATTTTTTTCGACTTTTCCCGGTTTTACATTTTATTACTCACAATTCTTGTTCTGGATTGTTAATATTGTTTCTGTATTCTATTTTGAGCGTTTATTGCGTTAAATTTAACGTTTTCCGGAAAGGGTGCCCTCTGGTGGACATTTTGGAACTAATTTTTTTTTTTTCTTTTTCAAAATTTCGTGAGCGTATCTCGTGTATACCTATAAACCAAATTTTGCTGCAATCCGTTCATCCGTTTGCGTCGTAGGACGCTATTTATAGGGAAAGTTTAATTATAACCACCCTGTATATCTTGTGCAAGTTTAAAGGTTCAAACTCGCAACGTTAGAGTTCATAGCCGAATAACAAAGCCACTAGATAAAAGTGCACACTCCTTTCCGGAGGTTGTTATCTGGCCTATGAAGTTACCACCACAATCTATGCCAAAATTCGTTTGCTCTAGGTCAGACGATCTGCTCTATTCAGCTCCGACACACATGCACGCACGCACACACACACATAGAGAGAGAGACACACACAAACACACACGTTCTCCTTCATTATTAGTAGATATCGAGTTATGTAGGGATAAAACTAGCAATGCTATATAAAACTATTATAAAATGCTTTTTATCTATAATTTGTCAATACATTTTTTGCTTTATACCGTTTAATCAAAGCAGGATTATTAAACAGATAAGAGAAGCAACTGATTAAAGAACCCCTTAACTTCATCAAGATAATGTGTCAAGTTTTTTTTTATTTTTTTTTTTGCATTATTACATTATTATCAGAGTAATTTTATCCAGTTCTTTAATTCTTTTTAAAGAATCATCTACTCGAATTTATTGAAATTAAAATGAAATATCGTTTAAACTTTAAAATTTCTATAACCATTCTTGGAATATTTTTAATGTTTAAAATTCTCTAGCAGATAAATACAGTTTATTTTTTATTTTTAAATTTTTTGTCATTGACTTGGGTAGAATTGTTTAAGATTTGTAGGGCTTTGAGGCAATGCATGCTTTGCCCCCCCCCCTCCTCCACTTCCAAACTACTAAAAACCAGATAATTTTTATGTGTTTCAATTTGATCGAAAAAGGCAATTTTAAGGTTAAAAAAAATTACAACAAACTGAAATAACAAAACAGATAACTTCGAATCAACTTCAAAACATTGGATTCATTTTTTAAAATTTTTTTTAGAAAATGAAAAATGTTGGTTTTTAATATTTTTATGAAAAATATTAAAAAGTTTTCGTATTTTAAATACTCAAATGGGAAATTTACCAAGATTGCTGATTTGAGAATCGGACAATCAGTTTTGCAAAGAAACAGACTACAGTGAAAATTGGCAACTGATTTGAAAGAATGAAAATTCTGAAGTATGAATGATATTTGATTTTATTTTCAACATGCTTTAATAAACGACTTTTACGAATTAAATGAAAACACAAAATTAAATTACAAAAAAGTAAATAAATCGAAGCTGTTTTTTCCCCCAAGGCATTTTATAAGTATTTCTCTATTTTATAACTTAGTCATGTCCTGATTGATTTAGAAATCCTGCCAAAGGTTTTATCAGAGTATTTAAATTGTGTCAATCATTTTTTAAATAATTTTATTTAAAATTACCTTTAAATTACTTTTCTTAAAGCAATACACAAAAACCAATTTTTTGAAACAAATAAATGCTTTTTTTATTTCTGCTTGTTACTTACTTTTTCACAAAACAGATTAGAGAGGTACACAAAACAGATACTCTTTGTTATACTTAACAGCTTTTTAAATTGAGATTTAATCAATTAAAAAAATGATTTTGGAAATTAAGAAAGGAAAGAGGGAGGACGCCACATAGCTCTAAACTTGCATTTTTTAAGAAACGCATTGCCTACATAGCTTAATCAGGCCTGGATATAATGAAAGCGTTAAGTTTAATTTCACTAACTATCTGTTCCATTACTCCCATATTTACTCATTAATTTTATTATAGTAAATATAGTATGAATGTAAAATTCATATGGTTTTCAAAAAGTAGAATTCACTTCTGTTACTTCTTCACTTTCATCAAATATAAGATACACAAAAGAATTTAGCAATATCTTCTTAAAATTCTCCCTTTGAATTGCGCCAGTTGCCTTATATGCTATAAATATGTTACTGTAGATGCGTTCCTTTCCACACATTCGTCACGAATCGAAATGAATGAATTTATACATTCTTCATCACAAAATTCAAAACTAATAATATTTCTCCTAATTATAGCAGCAGCTATACCAACAAATTGTGGCAATCTTTCTTATCGTCTGCTTCAGTGGCTAGATATTCGCGGCTGGTAGATAACGCCAAGCAATTTTCTCATCTTTTCGGAGATGTCAACGATTCTCGAGATTCAGGTGCAGTGTCTTTTTATTAGCAGGTGCTCACTTTTCCATGCGGGAACGTGGCTGAGTGACGTCACATCACAAGTCGAATGTTCAGATGTGTTTTATCGCAGATGTCAGAACCTCACGCCTGTAGGAAACACCAGAAGAGGAAGTTCTACATCCTCTAGTGTTCTGTTCGTTCTCTAGTGTCTGCTGTTCGAATACTGAATTCTGAAATGGTGTCTTAGTTGAATTCTGCTGTCAGGTATGTGAAAGATTATTTATTTATTTATTATGTAATTAAAAACTGCAACGGAGAACTTTAAAAAGTAATTAGAAATGAATAAATAAAATAAATATTAAGGTAACGAAGTTCTTGGAACCATATGAATTCAAAGGAATATTTGAAACGACAGAAAATTTATGTGGGTATCAAAATCAAAATAAACAATTTCTGTGAGTAATTTTTTTATTATTATTTATACTATTTTCTTGAATGTTTCAAACTTTTAGATTTGTTCTGAAACTTTTAGAGTTTGGAATTCAAAATTTCATTTTTTCTAGCCAATCTTTTATTGCTAATTTTTGCTTTCTTCCTTTGACAAATTTTGGAATATTAAATAATTAATATTAATTTACCGTTGAATTATTCATTAATATTTATTATTTTAAAGGATTACGCTTTATATTGATATTAAGAGAATATTTATTTTCTTACATCATTACAATAAAGGATTTTTCGAACTTTCTTTTAAGTTTAAATTTCCTTTTTGCTCTTATTAGCTTTAAAACGGATGCAACTAACACCTCCTAAAGTACTTTTTTCGTGCAACTTTAGATGAAAATCATTGAAATAAAATAATTAAAAAGTTTGGAATGCAATGGTGATATAATTTTTTAAATCGTCTGTTTCTCGTGTTACGTCAAATTAAAAAATGAAAGTAAATTTTTTCTTTCATTTCTCTGTTTTATTCTATGCCTTTGTCTAGACTTTTTTTTTCTTTTTCCCATTTTATAAAATTACATGTCCGCTTGCTTGATGGTTTTTTGTCTGTCGAATTCTCTTGTTTATGTATCAATATGAAAGTCGTATTTGTCAAACAGGATGTTTTAACGGTTTATTACGTAATTTGTAATCACACTGGAGGTTTAATATAATTGTAAATTATTCAAGAAAATGTTTAAACATTTAAACGGTGAAATTTTTTATCTCCATACATTTTTAAATGCGTATTTGAATATATATGTAAGTGCCGAATTCAAACTGATAAGTTTTTGTTGTCATTTTTTTTAAGATGCTTTATTTTTTATTTTTTCTTCGAAATCTTTGTAATTTTTCCTAAAATATTTATAAATTGTTTGAAAGATCATGTTTGTTCAGTCCATTGTTCTGAAAAATTCAGAGTTATTGGTTAGAATCTTGTCTCTTTTTTTTCACTGATTCTTACCCTTCACAAAAAGAATTTCGAAATATTAAATTACCGATTTTGAAAGGGTTATTTTTTTATAGTAAAAGGATATATCTTTATATTTGTTGTCATTTTAATAAATAACGTTCTCCAATAAATAATTTTTAGGTTTTTTTTTTTCAAGTTTTCTCACTTCCTTTTTGTTATTCTGATATTAATATATTATTAAATTAATATTTAATTAGATAAATAATCATTAATAAATCAAATAACAAATATAATTGTTTAATTACTTTATTATGCATTATTTGTATAATACAATTTACTGCGGAAATCTTTTAAATCGATACAATAATGCTTTTGTTTACAATTTTATAGCAAATTCATTGATAACGTTTTCACAATTTAGTTCCTTTGGACTAATTCAGATTTTATAAATAAATGATTAAGAAAGTAAATAACTTTTAACCAATGCCAGATTTTAATTAATTTTTAAAAAATTATTTTCAAACTTGAGAAAGATTTTTCTGCTGAAGCGATGGTTATTGATACGGTCATCAGAATTTTAAGAAAAGAGATAAAACTGGAATACCATTTAAATAAATTATTTTTAAATAAATATTTATTATAATAATATTTTTATTTATGTGGTTTCTGGAAGGCAAAACTCGACAATAAATTTTGATTCCATTGAGTCCTACAAAATTACACTTAAATCTTTACAAAAGTGGAGGAAATGGTTTGCAGTCTGTTTGTAAGAAAATCATATTCATGTTTAATGTTTATAAAAAATTTCTAACCTTTTCTTAAATGAAACAATAACACTTTAGAGTAAGACTATAATTATATAATCAGTTCTAATTATCTGCAAATTTAGCGAGATTATAAGCATCCAACTTTGTATTACATTGGTGGATACGAAGTGCGCAGAATTCATGGAATAATATTCAAATGTATATGCATACTTGGTTTTTTTTAAATATATGGAAGGAAAAAAAAATACATATTCTTTGTTAAATCAATCAATGATGCAGAGCTGCATTGGTTTGGCATCTGGAGCCAGCCACAGGCTGAAAATTATTGGAATAAAATAATTAAAAATTTTAAGGAATTGAATTAAATTTCTTTAAATTTTAAATAAAATTAAATTATATAAAGGAGTAATTATTTAGTAGATATAGCTACTTATAAACTAATGGAAGTTCCAAAATTATTATTTCGAACTATTTCTATTTTTGTTTAATATTTTTCTCCTTCGGTTTTTCCTTTTTTTTTTTTAAATCAATTTTTGAAAAAAAAAATTGTCTTTGCGTTGAATTTAAACAAAAGCAAAAATGAAAATTATTAAATTTCTTTATGATAATAATGTAAAAAAAAGTCTTTAAAAGAGTTTGTATACAGAATTTCAGTATTAATTAAGAATTTCAGTGTTAATTAAGAATTTAAGTATTAATTTTGAAATTGATTTATGGAGTCAACTCATTTAAGACACAAATTTAAATTGAACTAAGCAGTACTAATAATTTTATCCTTTTGCTTTTGAAATTAATATAAAACCAATTTTAGAAAAGCCTAGTTGATATGCCTATCGTTTTCCGAGATTAAAATTCTTTTATGTATAATATTTTTAACACAGAAAATTCCTTTTTATATAAACTTTTATAATAAACAAAATATCCTTTCAACACATACGTATTGATAAAAAAAATAGCGATTGAATAATTCTAAATCTTAATATTATACACAAAAATTGAATGCCATAAATGTCCTTGTGCTAAATTTTTCAAAGAAGTAATAACAAATGAAAGAAAAATTGTAGAAACATAATATTAATACAAGTGTAAAAGTGATTTTAAAAAATATTTTTAGATGATAAATTTTTTCGGAATAATTTCTGAAGGAAAAAGAAAAGGAAGGGGTGGGGGAAATATTGGCTAACATTTCGTACCCTAAAGCCGCGGTTGTCATCGAACATTGTTTCATTGTCTGACAGGAACTTTACTTTTCTTGTCACTATTTAAGAGAATAACTTATGCCTATATTTAGGCATTTTGTTAAATCACTATTTTGAAACACAAACAAACCAAATCAGAAGATATGCAACAATATAAAAAAAATATTAGTGGTAGAGTAGTTCAAAATTAACAACTTTAATGTGTTTAAACTGTTTAAAAAATAGTTTAACTTAAAATAGTTTAAAAAGTAATAACTATTGAAAGAAATATTGTTAATAAATGAAATTGATATCATTGAAATGGTAGATTTTTTAATTTTGAAGTAGTTTAAAAATATTTCTCCGGGAATGATTTTTCCTGAAATTATTGTGTAAGAAAGGCGAGTTTTATATTAATTCCAAATTAATTGAATATTTAATTAAATTTTGAACTTAGAAAAGTTGACAGTAATGTTTCTCTTGTCTTAAATAAGGAATATACATAATTTGGTTGAGTTAAACTCAGTTATTTAGAAGGAAATGTGGAACTTGTATACATATGCGTGAATACATGCATATAATATA
>JAPMOR010043284.1:105819-130000 GCA_026543865.1 Argiope aurantia
ATACAGTGGCTCCCAAAAGTGTTCGTACACCAACAAAAATCAATAAAAAACCTCATTATTTATAATTATATATTCTTATTTTTACATGAAAATTTTTTCATGGCATATTTTTACAGTTCTTAATAGAGCAGTGAAGAATAAATTTTAATTATGATGTAAATTATTTTTTTAAAAATGACAATAAATAAAATTGAACAAAAATAGGACACAAAAGTGATCATACACTTTAAAAAAACATCACTAAATATGAAATTTTCTAAATTTTTATAAATGTTTAGTATTTTGTAGGATATATATTATTCTTTATAACAGCTTTTAAACGTTTGTGCATAGATTTAACTAAACGGTCGGTTACTTCTGCACCGATCTTGTTCCATTCTTCGATCATTACTGCTTTCAGTTGAATTTTCGATTTAATGTCGTGACTTCTTATTCGCACCTCTAATTCTTTCCAAATATGTTCTATAGGGTTTAAATCCGGTGATTGAGCTGGTGTTTTAAGGGTTTGAGGGCAATGATAGAGGCAAAAAAGACGAACATTCATGTCCCTATGCTTAGGATCGTTGTCTTGGTAATACACAAAGTTGTTTAAAATGTCCAATTTTTGTACTGACACTTTAAAATTATTATTGAGAATATTTATATAAACTCTATGATCCATTATACCATCAATGAATACTAAATTGCCTACTCCAGCCGCTGACATACACCCCCAAACCATGACACCTCCACCGCCATGTTTTACTGTTCCAACTAAATTCTTGGGATTAAGTTCTTCGGGTTTTTTTTTTTTTTTTTTTTGCCTCCATTCAATGATTCTCCCATCCGACCCAAAGATGTTAAACTTACTTTCATTTGCAAGTAAGACACGATTCCAATAGCTCTCTGGCTGGTTTATCATAGATTTGGCAAATTTAAGCCTAGCAATTCTGTTCTTCTCACTCACAAAGAATTTTCTTCGTGCAAAGCGGCCTTGTATACCAGCATTCCGAAGAATTCTACGAATAGTTTCACAGGAAATCGAAGTTCCATTTGATTCATTATATTGTGAAGTAAACTTTACTGCACTCAGACGTGGATTTTTTTAGAAATTTACTCACAATATTTCTTTGACTTCTAGCTGACAGAATTTGAGGGCGACCATTACAAGGCTTGTTTGCAATCCTTTTTCCCTCTCTATAACGTTTTATTATGCTTTGCACCGTTGAATGAGGTAGATTAGTTATAGTTGCAATGCCTCTAATTGATTTTCCAGCTTTAAAATGAAATATAATTAATTTTCGTACGTCTAAACTCGTTTCTTTACGAATGCACGTCATATCTAAGAATAAAGTAAATACAATAAATAATTGTGATATTAAATACTGAAATCAAACGATTTTAGTGTATTTTTCAATTTGAAGAAAAATAAGCCGCAAAAGATATTTTTATGATGAATTTAAATAAATAATGTTTGGATGTACGAAGACTTTTGTGTTCTGATTTTGTGACATTTTTTATTTATTTATTCTTTAGAACAATACTACTTGATTTTTTATAAAAATATTTGTTCAGTTTTATTAAGAACTATTTAAAGATGCTAATTAAAAAAACCAACTAATAAAATGCTTTATTAAGAAGTATAGAACACAATTTCTGCAAATTTCCTTAGTGTACGAACACTTTTGGGAGCCACTGTATATATATATATACATAAATACGGTGAATTTTAGTTACATAAAGATAATCAAACTAAAGAAACCTTCTACTTTCATTTTGATACGTTTTCAATAAGATTCAGCAGAGTATGAATTTCAAACGGTGATAAGTTTTTAAATTCCCCAGCTTCCGATCTATTTATTTTTGTAACTTGGTAACGTTTATAAATTATAACTAGTTTTATGAATTATGCAAGTGTTTATTTAATTCAATTGAATTAGGAATTATTATTATTATAGAATATAAAAGTATGAATTATTATTATTATTAGAATTTTAATGTGTTTAAACTTTTTAAAAAGCAAAAAGAAGTATTGTTCAAAAATGAAATGAATAAATGATTATGATCATTATTATTGTTATAGAATTATTAATTATCTAAAAGCTAATAAGGACACTATCTATAAATTCTGACGTACATAATGCAAAAACGATTTAAAAACCTTTGACCGTTAGGTCAAGAGCTATCGAATTTGGAACGTAATTAATTCTCATGTGAACGGTGAGCATATGAAGGAAGCCTACTTCAAAATTTTAATCGGTTAATTATTTAAAAATCGTTCAAAATTTTAGTATTTTCATAATTGCTGCATTTAGAACTATTTCACAATAATCTAAAAATTTTAAAAATAATCTTTTCAATGATATAAATTTTTATTTCTGTATAGCCTTATTTCTCTAATTTTAATAAACTAAAATATATTTATGCGCTGTTTTGGTTTCGAGATTAATTTTTTTTAGGCAAATGTGTTCAATATTCTTTTAATACTTAAATTGCAAGATGTAAATAAATTGGGATATAACTGTCACTTTATAGATTTCGGGTTTAAATTGCATCTGAGTGTCTAAATTTTGCTATGGAATATCGAAACGAATCCAATTTTTGCTCTGCAATCTAATTATAATCAAATTAGAAAAATTTAACATAGATAATTGTCCTGAAATTTAAAAAAAAAAAAACCTTTAGCTCAAAATGTATGTTATCAAGTTTATTTTCTATTGCACGAATGTGTTAAGATTTTATGATTATTAACTGTGTGCTTCAGTCATTTGAAAGTTATTATGTTCACAAAACTGATACACTATCTGTAAATTCAGCGGCAATGAAAATCGTTCAAAATATTCCGTAGAGTACATTGTTGGACTTAAGCTACCAGATTTCACTTCTTGGGTTGTAGAAGCGAAACCAAAAAAAAAAAAAAAAAAGATTTTCAAATTTCTTTTTAGAATTTTGATTAAATAAAAAGTAATATAAAAAATTGTGCATTTTTCCTCCCAAATAATTATTTTTATTTTCATCACATTACTTTCTATATAAAAATACTTTTTATATCACTTTAATTTCAAGTATTAGTTTTTAAGCAATATCTAACAAAAATTGCAAAGAAATAATGACGTTAAAACTCAATAAACGCTAAAAACACTTATTACCATGTGTATTGCCATTTGCATAAAATAAATCAACTAATTAATAATAAACGAGTTGAAAAAATTTTTCCTTACAATTTCTTTTTCAGATATTAATTGTTGCTATTAAAAATAAATAAAATATTGTTGCTATTTTTCTAATTTCAAATATTGTCAATCAGGATAAATCTATTTTGCTTCTTTTTTTAATAAACAAAAAAAATCTTTTGCAATGACGATATTAAAAGGATGATCTGTAAACTGCGATATGCATATTAAAAAAATATCTTTCAAAACGTTCTGTAGGAGCAAATTATTGAACCTACAGTAATTAAATTGATAAAAAGTTAATTTGTCTCTGTCATAGGTGCTCTGTAAGAAATAATTTTCGAAAATTTAATGAAATTTATGATTAAAAATTAATTGAAATTTTAATGTTTTTTATTGGATAGATTATTCTATTGTTGAAAAAAAATTACTTTTAAATAGTTAAAATTTCTTTAAAAAAAGCCTTTCAGTGATGCCATTTTTTTCAGTATAATTTTGGTCGTTTTAATAAATTTAAAAATAAATACTTTTAACTATATTTTATTATGACAATTGTCATTGTATTAAATACAGGAATTATAAGTCACTAACATTGCTAGATATTAAGTGCATTTTATATGTGGACGTTGTATTACTGCTATATAATAAAGAGCATATTTTTAAATATAAAATAACGACAGACGAATCAAATCCAAAATGTAATCATGCTATGATCTTTCGGACTCTAGGTAAGAATAACATTTATCAATTTTATTTATTTATTTTTTTCTTAAAAATAATCGCATTTTGCTTTTTAGTGAAAAGATTATCAAGGAAAAATTAAATTTACTGCTATCACGAGAAGTACCCATTCCCCATTGCTTTAATTTAAGCATTTAACAAAATCTAGTGTATTTAAGAATTTTTAAAGTTCACTTTAAAATAGTTAATTCCTTTTTTACTTTCTCGTATACGTTGTATAGAGAAAATATAGCAATCGTCAAAAAATTCGAACTCGAAATTTTGACGAATCTCCACGTTTTAGACCTCCCTGAGTTCGAAGAACATTTTTTTGACATTTTTTGAAAATGTCTGTCTGTCATTCTGTGACAGACAACTCAAAAACGCTTTGAGCTAGACAGTTGAAATTTAGTATACGGCTTTTACATCAAATTTACATATTCCTATTAAGTTTTGAGCGAAATCTGACTGTTCTATCAGTCTGTTCGAATATAAGTTAACACTATTACCGCAAAACGAAGTGAGCTAGATAGATAAGATTCGGTACACAGATTTAGCATCTATAGTGTAGACACTTGTCAAAGTTTGAGCCAAAGCGAACAAAAAGTTGACTGTATATCAGTCAGTATTTTTAGAAACATGTAAACTCGATAATTTAAAAACGTTGGGACTTAAATATATCAAATTAGAAGTGGAATTTTGTGACTACAAATGTAGTTTTGTTCCAAATTTTTGTTTCAATCGGTTGGTAAAAAATGCATCTAAAACACAAATTAGATTTTAGGTTACTATTAACTATATGTCAGGGATTAATCGCCAAATAATCCTCCAAGAATGACACGATAGTTTCAATAAATATGAAAAATTCACTCCAAAAAATATCTCGTAATTATTGCATGCCAATGTTATGCAAGGCATTCTCGGGTATGACAGGTTTATTAGAGAGTATGTGAGAAAGTTTTTAGCAAGACCACACACGCTGGTTTAAAAATACTATTTAAAAATAAACTATTAGAAAAATTTATTTCTTCTCATTAATTAAGGCATAATAAGACATTTAACATCTGTGCAGTTTGCAAGTCAGATAAAGAAAAATGTACAATATCTCTAAATTTAAAGGATGGATGAACCAGATATTTAAGCTTTTAATAATAACCCTATAATATTATGGGACTTCAATTAGGAAAGTTCATGTATATAATAAATAGAACTAAAGTAATATAATTAAATTAATATGACGTTAATGTCAAACAATTTGGCGGAACCAAATGAAGTTATGTGTAAATGATTTATTTGAAAATAAATATAACCAATATTTCTGTCGGAACCAGCTGGTCGTCTGAGGCGACTAATATACAATAATATCAAGGGACAATGAAATCCTGGATGATGTTTATCGGTGACGTCTACATGATTGTAACTTCACTTGAAATGATTCTATTAAAATCCCATAGCGATCAGAATAACGGTTTTAATGATTGTTAAAACTTTGACAACGAGACTAAACAAAATAAAACTGGCAAATAAATTAAGTTAAAAGAAGGAACTGATTTTTCTCTACCGCTATTACTTCAGAAAATAGTTTTAGTAGATTCCGAAGGTATTGAATAGCAAACAATATGACTTGTTCATTGAATTCTCCTTATAACAGCTGCTCAAACAAGAAGCCGGATTCAATAAGAAGGTTGTGTTGCTCATACGGCTCTATGTTATTTGATCAGTTTTGATAGATCATATAAAATTTTCTTGCACGTGAGGTCTGGTGTAACAAAATTGGGGGCGGAATTATTCAATTCTTTGTTTTTTTTTTAATTTCTTAATTATTTGGAAGCAAAAATAAAAACATATTAATTTGGGGGGGGGAATCATATTATTCATATATATATAATTGAATGTCCATTTGTTTGAATCGTTTGTATTCCTCACTCTTTGGCACAATTAAAAAAAAATTGAAACGCACACACTTAGAAGGATTACTGACACTATTAAAATATTTCTACGGCTCCTTTGAGAGGACATTTTCCCGCCAAACTTTGGAACATATCATTTTTCAAAAATTATTTTCACATCATCTTAAATTTTTTTAAAAAAAATAACAATTTATTAATTTAAATTTTATTTTTGTACGACTATTTCTCCAATTTTAATAAATTTTTAAACTTTTTGTGCCATGATGTTATTTAAATTGAGTTTGTGGGTCCCAAAACATCTTAAAAGGTTAAATATAAGAAATTAAAAACTGGACTATTTAAAATTATATGTATTAGGTCTACCGGAAAGTTCTGTCCGTTTTAGAATGAAACAAAGAAATACATTTTTTCATACTTTGGATAAACTTTATTGAATAATATAATTGCCATCATTATTTATGACTTCTTGCCAGCGTGATGACAATTTGTATATCCCATTTTTTAAAAATGTCTTATCTCTAGAGGCCAAAAATTGAACCAATGCTTGTCTGATATCTTCTTCGTTCTTGAATTGTTCGCCCTGCAAGACATTTTGTAAGGACAGAAACAAGTGATAATCAGATGGTGCTAGGTCCGGGAAGTATGGTGGATGAGACAGAATTTCCCAGCCTAGCTCTGCGACTTTCTGACGAGTCCCCAAAGCAGCATGTGGTCTGGCATTGTCATGAAGCAGTATGATGTCCTTTCTATTGAACATCGCCGGCCTCTTTTCTTGGAGTGCTGTTTTTAATTTATCCAATTGCTGACAGTACCTCTCCGAATTTAGCCTTTCGTTTGGTTTCAACAGCTCAAAATGTATTGGTCCTCGAATGTCCCACCATATACACAACATTCTCTTGTTCAGGCTCAACTTCGGTTTAGAAGTAGAGGGGGCAGGCAGGTTTTCCGGGTTCACAATATGCCCTTTTTCTTATGATGTTTTCATAGGTAATCCACTTTTCATCCCCAGTTATGATTGTAACCGGAGCGGACAGAACTTTCCGGTAGACCTAATATTTTGTTATATATTTTGATATACAATCTCAATTCTTATTCTTTAATCTCAATCTCTTATATTTCAATTTAATATATAATCTGTAAGAATGTTTGTTGAAAGTGAAGAATCGACCACTGTTTTCGAATTCGACAACTTGATGCACTGTCCCAGAATTGGCTTGGATAACACACCTTAAAAAGCTCTAAAGCAAAGCAAATGTCACAACCAAATAAGTGAAATGTCTTATTTGAAGAACCGCCTATACTTCACATTAATTGAATATTTTTAAAAGTTATGATGGAATTCAAACTCATCTATCAAAATATCCAATCGCGTGCTTTTAGCTCTGTAGTAGCTCTGTTCACTTCCGCTTTAATTTTGTAATATGTGCACTTTAATTTGCAGTAAATACTCATTTGCATTCATTTTTTTTCAACCCAATTAAAGAACAGGATTAATTTAATCATTTAACAATTTTTAAAAAATTAATAACCTGGGCGCACAGGTTAGTTGTCAAAGACGGCTAGTTATCAATTATTATATGAATAAAACTATGAAAATTACAGATCATTTATTGCTCATCTAACGTAATATTCATTTTGGAACGAGCATTATCGATTATGGAAATAAGTCGGGGGGGGGGAAGGCTGAGATACTTTTATTTGTTGAATTATCCTTTAAACATAATTTTCTATTGACAAAGCTATTAGGACTTTATATTATATACTAGTTATTTAATATGTCTGAAATACAACATATTCTGTTTATGGATTTGAAATTAAAAATTTTAGACTACATAAAGCTAAAATATGTGGGGTTT
This sequence comes from Argiope aurantia, assembly GCA_026543865.1. Classification (NCBI taxonomy): domain Eukaryota; kingdom Metazoa; phylum Arthropoda; class Arachnida; order Araneae; family Araneidae; genus Argiope; species Argiope aurantia. Next base: position 113,458 of record JAPMOR010043284.1, read on the forward strand.
ATTATTATTATTTCAATCTCTTAGAAAAATATGGTTGCACCAAAGCGATTATCTAAGCCACTGCTTTCACCACCCAGTGTTATTGATACATTAATACTTTATCTACTTAAAACGAATTTAAATTAGAAATTTGTTAGCGTGGATGTTTTGATACATTAGAAAAATATAGAACAATTCATTCATCTGATCAAAGGTGAAATGAGTATGCAGAAAGCTTTGGTGCTAGTGTTCTTGGAAGTCGTTTTAAAATATTAACATATAATGTACATTTTGAATTATCAGTCATTGCATTTTAAAATTTAATTCCAAATGCTTTTATATATTTTAAACTATGCTTTTATTAATAATAATAGTTCCGACAACAGCTATATTATTTATTTTTTCTACTTAGTTCCATTAATTCGATTAGATTATTAAACCATTTTTATCAGCGTCTAGATCCTATCAGTTAAAAATATTTCATGCATAATTTTTATAGGCTTAATTTATATCATCCCCCAAATAAAGTACTGGGGGGAAGGAGAATATGAGGATTGCATTTTAACGGGAGGGGGTCTCGTCGAAACTTTCCCGCATACACCTTAATACAGGAAGGATTTTCGACTAGAAAACTGCATAGAGACGCTCAATTGAGAAGAAAGCCGACAGGTCGATTTGCATTAGTGTATTTGCCAAATAAATCAATTTAAAAACAACGGGAGTAGTCTCCACAAAACTTTCTTGCGCACTATCTAATAAAGGTGTTATCCTTCTTCCCCAGTGAAACTTGGGTAAGACAACAACAAAAGATATTGTACTGACTAGCGCCCTCTATGAACGAACTCTAGAAAAGACCAGAACGAGACACCCCATGATGGATGATGGAGTGATGTGAAAATGGTGTTGTGTGGTAAAGGGTGTCTATGATGTGTTTCGAGGAATATGGCCTCCCGTTAACAAATTTAAATGCTGAAACCACTTTATATCTTTATATATGTGTATGTGATGTGTGCAAATAATTACCTATTAAAAAATATTGCACTAAAAGGTTGTTGACTATTATTGCTCTTAAGAGACGTCACAATATATATTGATATTTGATGCAAATTTAGCATTTTTGTTTTGTAATCCTTGGAAATTTTTTGACGTTTATTTTCCGGCATTTAACAACAGGTACTGTTTGACTACCTCAAGAATAGCTCCCGCCAATATGTCTACGATAGTCTGTTGCCGTGGAAACAAGACCTGCTCTATTTTCAATAGGGGATTTAAAAAGAAAGGCATCCATGTTGGCTTACTGATCGCCTTGATGACATATTGGCGATTTTTTTTGTTATTAGGACATTACATTGTTATTAATGGTTATTAGGACACCACATACTAAATTTGATATATTTAAGATATTGCGTTTTTGAGATATCTTATGTGTACAAATCTGATAGAGATATCTTACGGGTGTTAAATCAGTGTGTGCTTGTGAAAGTACGGACTGACAAATAACCAACCCATTGATGTATTTAGATCAAAATTTGTTAGATATCTACACTTTAGATATTAAATCTGGTACCAAATTTTCTCCATCTTATTCTCTTCTTTTTGTAGTTATCGCTTTTATATTCGGATAGTCCAACAGACAGTTTTCTTCTGAATGGGTTTCGCTCAAAATTTAATAAAAATCTACAAATTTATGGTACAAAAACCAGATATGAAATTTCATCAGTATAGATCAAAGCATTTTTGAATTATCTTTATTACATAGATATAGACAGACAGATAGACATAATATCAAAAATGTATTTTTCGAACTTAAATAGTGTGGAGTTTCATGAAAATATCGAATTTGAATTTTCTTGGTGATTACAATACTTTCTCTATACTTTGCATACGAGAAAATAAATTATGCAACTTTTATAAAATATTGAATATTTGGATAATATTAACATTTTATCAATTATAATTGTCCATGTTACTATATGTTCATAATGTTTACATAATTATTACAGTAATTGTAAATCGGGAACAACTGATGTAATATATTTGTGTGCGAAAGAGGATGCCACGCAGTCATGAGTCAAAATAAATCAATAGATAAAAATCTATATTACCAAGAAGTTATAAAAAATTTTAAAAATTAAATTACTCTAAATTATTATCAAAATAATTAAATTTCATCAGTAAGTTCAAATTTGTAAGTTCACAAGTTAAATTTCATATATCCTACTTTTTCTGTTTCGTAGTTATCCTGGTCAGTTGCTCAAGAACAGATTGAAAAACTTACTTAAGATAAATTACATGGAATTCTCTAAAATTGGTTCAAAAATCGCATACTTAGTTTCATTCATCTGGATCATAGCGTTTACGAATCTTAGGCAGATAGACAAACAGAATTTTGAAAATGCGTTTTCGGACTCTGGAAAGTCTGAAACGTAAGGATTTATCAAAATCTTTAACTCCAGTCTTTTGATGGTTATAATACAGGGTGAGTACAAATCATGGACTCGATTTAAAAAAATCATATTTTCGAAAACTACTGCACTTATTACAATAAATGGCACAAGAATTTAAAGAAATATATACCAATTTTTTTTCCAGTTATAAATGTATGATGTGTGGCACTCTTGTTACACAGCATACGTCCAATCTGTAATCCAGTTCGATCCAAACATTTTGTAACTTCACTCTGCCAGTGGTTCTGAATGCTGCACTAATTAAGTTCTGGCAGTATTTTCGGCATTGGTGTTACATAAACAATGTTTTGTGTCAATGATTTCTTTTTGTGGGGTCATGTCAAAGATAATAGACAAAACAAAATGCTGCAAAATCTTTGGAACGAACTGCATTACAGATTGGACATATGCTGTATAAGAAGAGGGTCACACATCTAACATTTGTAACTGAAAAAAATTTGGTATATTTTTTTCTTTACATTCTTGCATCATTTTTTGTGATATGTGCAGTAGTTCCAAAAATATATTTTTTTAAAATCTGGTCCACCATCTGTACTCACCCTGTACTTTCTTTTTGTATGCTATGCATGTGTGAAAGCGAAAGGGGGGGGGATGCTGTTTTAATATTTGTCTAGGGAGTCATCTTATGTAGCACTTCTCTAATTCAATGTTCTGGCACGTATAGAGACAGTACACACACATAGAGAGACACAATTGCGCGCATGCGTCCAGTATCTTTTGTTAGCATAAATTCAGTTATGGGAAAATTGAAGGAATACGATTCCTGACATTGACGAACTTTTTGAAAAATGTTTGAAAAGTTTTTCGCCAGTCACAGAAATGTTACTTTTTTGACAAATTTACAGCCATTTGGAGACAACGCACTTTTATCTTCCAAGTACAAGTATCTCTCTTCAGGATAAAGAATATTTTTGCTATCAGATAATAAATTATAAAAGCGAAAAATAAAGGCTTACGTTACGCTTCCTTATTTCTATATTTAAGGCAGCTAATCTCCGGAATTTTTACCATCTTTTTGCTTCTTAAAAATTAATTTATCCTTGAACAATGAATGAATAAACAATTTCTAAAGAATTGATCTTTGAAGTACGAACAGGATAAATGTATTAGAATATATTTGATGTTAAAGATAATTATAATAATTTATTTCTGTCAAGCCACGACTTTCATATAAAAAATAATTTTTCCAACTTATTTATTTCTTTATCTGGTACGGTTGATTAAAAGCAACTTGTTTTTATTGGCTATTAGTCGCCTTTGACGACTAGTTGACTTTCTGGAAATAATGAGCGTTAAAATTTTTAATTAAATATTTTGTGTAACTTAGCCTTTTAACACGCTGACTGCCATGAGCACCATCCGAGGGTCTCACCTACTTTCTAATTGTACTGAACCATCATCTATACTACCTATCTAATTAGATTACCCCTTCCATACTATAATTAAGAGATAGCAAAGAAGGGGGTGCTCTAATTAGGTGGTCCGAATATCAGGTTTGAGCCGTGGCAGTGAACGTGTTAACAGTTTCATTAGCAAAATATTTTTATACTTCTGATTTTGATATTCGTATAACTGATATTATTATAGAAGCCTTACTCAATTCTTTTCATTGTACTAATGCATTTTTCTAATTTTCTGCCAGCTTCTGTAAAATTTGAATTTTAACTTGAAGTGGAATCGATAAAAAAACTGTTTAAAAAATATAAAAACTGTTTTTGCTGAAACTAAATAGGCTTTATATATATATATATATATATATATATATATATATATATCAAAGAATTATTTAATGAAAATTTCTACGGATTTTTCATGAAAGTTTACTTTTTTAAGGATTTTAAGTGACGTAATATTTCAGTCAATATATGTACTTCTGGAAAAATTATGAAGTCTAAATTTTATACTGTCTTTAGATCCTAGAATCATACTCATTGAAATATTCTTAATACTCCAGCTTTTAAATAAACAAATAATTAAATAAATAAAACATTTCTATCTTCTGCGATTAAATCTAATTGATCTATGAAGTTTTGAATATCACTTCTTTAGGATGATCAACAATCTCATAATTTTAGGGTAATCAGCCTTTGAGGAATATCTTCTTCGAGACAGTTAATAGAGTGGGCTAAAATCTGACAAATTATTTTAAGAGAACAGCATTCAAATTTTCGTAACTTATATAACAGCAGTATTTTATTTTGCCAGTTATTTTCTCTTAAATAATATACAAATATATGACATCATAAATTTTTTATCTCCACTTGAGAGCTAGGAAATTTTAAAGGATTTCAAGTTTATCTTTGTAAGCATTTAATTTATATAAACCAATGCTTCAATTCAAAATGTTTTTTTATATATATTTTTTAATATAAATTAGAATAAAAGATTTTTTTAAAAATTTTTTTATCTAATTAAAATCATTTTCTTTAAAACGACTTCCACTATTTAATAATTATTTACCAAAAAAATGACTATTTTTAAATAGCTCCGTGACACACAAAAATAAAATATCAGGTATACAAGTGTAGGAGTCTTACAAGTCAAGCCTGACAAAAATAACGGACGTTACATTTATATCTATAAAATTTGTAGCAAATTATTTCAGCATGAATTGAAAACATAATTATAAATTAATCCTTAATCCATTTGTTTTAATCATTAACCCATTAATAATTAATCATTGTCTGTTTGTTGTAATTATCCATTGTCTGTTTGTTAAGCTAAAAAATGTTTGGATACTTTCAGAAAAGTAACTTAACTTCGCGTTTAAGCTTACTCAGAAAGAGGAACTAAAAAATCGAAAGAGCGGAAATACCGGACGGAAAACATCTAATTTACTTCCGGGGACTTAAAAGTCAGTGGAAAAACATTGAACCATAAAAGTATGTTCTTAAAAGGACGGTTGAAACGTTGACTAATTAAAATACCTCGAATGTTTCTTTTATATCTAGTTTTACAGCAACAGAGTGTTTTTTTATTATTATTATTCAAAATCTCTGTTCGTAGAAAATGTAAAACATTGTTAAATCGAACAGTTTTTTTTTTTTAGTCAAATGTATTTACAGTATAATGGAGATAAAAACAGCTTCCTTATTAATGTTAAAAACTCTAAACATTTTTTCTGCATTTCTTCACTGATATATATATATATATATATATATATATATATTCTGATAGGGATTTCCTTACCCGTGTCAATTTAGGTAAAGGGAAACTAGGTATATTTTAAAAGAATTTGCTTAACTTGACAGATTTTTATTCCTTTACTCGGAGTGTGGGAACTTGCTGATTCAACAATTATGGTAGACATTCTTTTAAAAGATCCCTATAATTCCCTTACCAAAATCGACATGTGTAGAGAAATCCCTATCAAAATCTAACAGTATATAAGCACTAGGAAAAATATTTCCCCCTTTTTTTTAACCTTTTCCTGATTTCGTTCTTGTGTCCTTCTATGTTGATGTGTTCGTCGCTTCTGCTTGTACCTAAATCATGCCTCCCCAGATGGAATATATATATATATATAATGAACCTTATTATTTCGGAGCTTTTATTTGATATCTGACGCATTTCTAAGAATATACTGCTTTAAAAGTACTGTAATAATAAATAAGTAAAGTATAAAGTACTACAATTATTAATAATATAGTTTTATTAATTTGATGATAAATTTGATGAATTTAATAATTATAATTGACATATTTAAATGCAGGATAAAATCTTTGCAACAATATTAATTAAGAAAAGCAGACGATATTTTCCTCCAATATAAATGAAAAACCAAACGATAAATTCGTACTTACTACCACGAAAGTTTATTGTTTGCATTTAATTGAAAAAAATATTATTTTCAAAAAATACATAGTTAATTTCATGAATTATGTTTAAAATGCAGTGATAAATTTTCATTTCTTGCCGACTAATACGAACTTTTGGTACTCGCTAAAAACTGCAAAACTTTTCAATAATATAAATTTTGTAACAAGCTTAGATTTGTAAATTATATTTATAATATTTGCATTTTAATATTGTTAATTTTTCATAATTAATAAATTATTCTATAGTAGTATAAACATTACCTATAGTTGCTTCAATATGTAATATTTCTTTTTTATTTTACCACAAACGTAGTGTAGAGAATGTGTTGTAACCGTAAAAAAATTCAAATTTGAGATTTTGATGAAATTCTTTGTTTCGGACCTGTTTGACTCCGAAAAATATATTTTTGGCATTATGCTGTCTGTCTGTCAGTCAGCTTGGCTGTCTGTCTGCAACAAAGATAATTCAAAAACACTTTGAGACAGACAAATGAAATTTCATATTCGGTCTTTTCACAAAAATTTGTAAATTTCGATCATATGTTGAGCAAAATCTGTTCAGAGGAAGTCTTTCTGTCTAACTGTTTGAGTACAAATAAATTCGGTAATTATAAAACGCAAATAACTATGTAGATAAAATGTAATTCTCAGGTTTTGCATCTAAAAAAGAGATCCATATCAAATTTTGCACTAAATATGTCAAGCTGTTGACCATCTGTCGTTCCGTACTTTCTAATGCTTGTAAATAGGATAATTCATAAACGCAATAACTTAAATCAATGAAATTCTTATGTTGCGTTGTGACTACAAGTACAGTTTCAAATTTCGGCATAAATAGTTCTGTAAAAAGGCATCCAAAGCCCATCTTCACAAAATAGATTCAGTAAAAATGATAGATTCTTGCCAAAAATCTGTAATTTGTAACTACTTTGCATGGCGTTAGTGAACGTCATTCAAGGTATTCGTGGCGTTATCCAAGGTCCACAATTTTATGTGGGGAGAGGTGGGAGTGAATTAATTGGAGGATATGCGTTAATTGGAAGATCATTCTTGTTGATTTTTGTCTAAGGAATGAAAGGAATTTGAAAATAGTAACTTAGATGAAAAGGAATTTACTTCCCTTCCAACTTGCGTAGATGAATTTTTAATAACCTTTTAGGCAAAAGAAAATAATGACAGAAAAAAAATTTCTTTCTAAAACTGCATTTACCGATCGAAAGAAATGTTACTGAATACTGTAAAAAGTGTTGTACATTATCCCTGACAGTGAAGGGGTTAAAAATATATTGGAGATGGGGGCAGTAAGGATGGGAAACTTGAAAGTCAGTATCCTCTGGGATCAGATTAGGGTTTCGGTTGTAGTTTCTGATAAATGTGGTATTAAATGTTCATTCACTTCAGTAATGTTATTAACGTCCTGTTTTAAAGCAACACTAAGGCTATTTTTGAATGGACTTTGCAATTTTGAGTCGCTGTCAGATGATAAGGACACACATGAGCTGGCACACTCTTTCTAAACTTTTGCACCACATCAACGGAAGGATATTTGGTCTTCCGTTGGTGCAGCAGACCCACATACATGATGGTTCTTTGGTGGAATCGGGTCTCGAATCTAGAACCTTCCGGTTCCTAGACCTTACCACCAGACCACCGCGGCTCCAAACTGCTGAATGAGAAACACCATAATTTGATCATGCATCTTATCTTATATAGTAAGTTGTCTGGAAAAAAAATTGGTGAAATATTTAACTGCAGGGAAAATAAAACGTTTTATGTTCTGTTGTTCTGTTTAAACAATATTTATTTTTATCTTAGATTTTAAATTATTTACTTTTCAAGTGTTCCTTTTTTTTTTGTATAACCTTTTATTTAAAAAAAAATCTATCATTAAATCATCTAAAAATCTTTTTATTACATAATAAAGCTTTAGAAACTCTATGTAAAATCTTTTAATTTTAAAGAATATTTTAATATTTAAATGATTCAATGGAATAAGATATTTTTTGTTTGAAATTCTATGAAAGCATTCCTCACATAAGATATATTAATATTAATATTATATTCTTTCAGATTTCGGATGTAATTTTGTGGCCGACTATAATATTATCACCACGAATTTTTGACTCATTTCTTTTACAAACCATCTCATCATGAAGCTTTTCATCTGCATCTTCTTTCTTGTGGTTGTCATCGGACCTTGCATCGAGGCAAGGAGTTTCGATTTCGGAAATTTCTTCCTCGGAAGTGGCAAGAAAGCTCTCGACAACTATGCAGACGCCCCACCTGCAGCCTCAGAACCCAATCTTTACGAAAGCGATCCTTTAGGCTACAGTACCGAAGTTGATTCCGAGGGATACAATTCATCATCTGATGATATCTTCGATTTTGATTTCCAGAATTCATCATCGGATAGTTTAGAAGCCTCCAGTCGTAACGAATCGGATAATATACCCATCAAATCTGATAATACGACAACCCCAGTAGCAGAAGTTCATAACAATGAGACGCATCTTTCTGACAAGAAAGAAACGACAACGTCTGTTTCCTCCACTGTGACCAGCGAAAAAACAACACTGGCAGGAGCAGCGTCAACTGCTGCTAATATATCAAAAGAATCTCCGAATACAGTCGCTGCTGAACAAGAGGAAGTCGTTTTGGGAACAACAACTGGAGCCACAGCTGTTCTGATTCCAAGTGAGTTTCTTAAAAGTATTGTATTGCGATAAATGTATTGCAAATATATGAGCTTCATAATGCGTCATTTACTGCTTTTAAGAGCCAATAATCACTAATTTCTTGTTTCGAATCTCAAAGAATCGATTTAGTGGAAATATTCCAGATTACGATTTTTACTTTTGCGTGTTCGAGGTATACAAATATATGTAATATGATATTTTAAAAATCTAAATTAAATCCTAATTAATTTCCAAAGTGTTATCTTAATTTAACCCATATTAAATTAATTCTAAAATGGTATCTTATTTCCTGATCTAATTCCATCTTTTTTGTTTAATCAAGGCTACACGAACTCTGTGAAACTATTTTAACCACTTGACTGTTTTATTTTCTTTACTGTCTAATAAGATGACACCTTCTATTTTGGGAATATGCTCTTATTTCGATTCAAATGAAAATCCATTGAATGCTTGACTTATTTATGTATTCGAAGTAATTTTAATATTGAATTATAATCGTTATGAAAATTCGATAAATCGATGCACATATGGCATACAGCCAAAACAGTTAAGCTGTTAATCAGCATTTTCACACGCTCCGAGTGAAAGGATAAAAATGTGTCATTCTAAGCAAATTCTTTTAAAAGATGCCTAAATTCCCTTGCCTAAATCGACAAGTGTTAAGACAATCCCTGTCAGAATCTCGCAGTATAAAATTACTTGGAAAAAATATTTCTAACTCCTTTTTTTTTTTTTTTTTCGCTCTTGTGTCGTGCTGTATATTGATGTATCTCGTCGCTTCTTGCTTGTACATAAATTATACCTCCCGGGATGGAATAAATCTGAAGTTTTAAAATTTCAAAGAATTTTCTCTATGCGACCAGGAAACTGCTTAAAAAATGTGTTTATATATATATATATATATATATATATATATATATATATAGTAAACTTATTTTGGAAGTTGCGTGGTCGAATAGAAAAAACTTTTAAAAATGTAAAACTGATTTATTTCATCACGGGAAGCATAGTTTACACACAAAGAATAAGCAGTAAGAAATACGTGCGTCTACATCGAGACACAAGAGCAGAAAAGCAAAAAGAACAGAAGAGACAAACTTTTCCCTGAGTGATTTTATAATGAGATTTTGAAAATGATTTCTTTGACACTTGTTGATTTAGGCAATGGAATTTTAAGGAATCTTTAAAGGAATGTGGTAAGCATTAAGGATTTTTACCCCTTCACTCGGAATGTGAGAAAATGTTGAATTGGGCAATTTTAGAGAGCGCGTGTGCAATTAATTAAGTAAAAAAGGTGGAATTGGATCAAGAAATAAGAGACCATTTTAGAGTGAATTTAATATGGGCTAAATTAAGATGAAAATTGGAAAATTAATTAAGACTTAAATTAGATTAAGATATATCATTACATATGTATATATTAATCGTCAAAAAAATATTAAAACTTGAGATTTTGATAAATCTCCATGTTTCAGATCCCTCTAAATCCGAAAAACACATTTTTAATTGCATCTGTATGTTTGTGAACACGATATCTCAAAAAAGCTTTGAACTAAACAGTTGACATTTAATATATGGACCATGCATAAATAAATCCGTTCAGAAGGACTCTGGCCATCCGAATACAAGTGAATAACTACAATTGATAACTATAATCCAAATATAAGTTATATAACTACAAAAAGTATAGAATAAGATAAATAAAATTTGTATCACAAGCATAGCATCTAAAATATAGATCTGTAGCATACATTCATGCAAATGAGATGATAATTTAAAATGCCTTGATTTGGGTAAATGAAATTTGTTATGTAATCTTATTTATTACTAGCCACCTTTTGAGACCAGCCAGTTCGCCAATCTTAATGTTCGTTAAAATTTTAATAATTAAATATTTTGTGCAATTCCTACTTTAATAGCTTCTTCATCAAAATATTTTAAAACCTCAAATTTTGATAGTCATATAATTTACTCATAATATTATAGAGGCCTTCAGTCATAACGTAATATGTATATCTCTAATTTTCTATTAGCTCCCGTAGAATTTATACTTTAAATTAAAGTGGAAAGGATTAATCTAGAATTAATATAATAATATTTTTTACTGAAACAAAGTATTTTTTTGTAATATGATTACTGAAAACAGAGTCACTGAGCGTTTAAACTTTATGAGCTCTAAAGAATATCTTTCTTAATTTATGTAATATTTCAAGAATTTGTCAACAAAATTTTCTCAGATTCACCATGACCAGATCGATTAATTAACACTGTTTAATTTTAAATGCATCAAACACAAAGAAAATAAAACGAATCTTTTAATAATCGGTCGAAAACTGGTTAAAATAAGCTATTTAAAAACGATATGCTTAGAACTATAAGCATATACAAAAAATATATATCTAACCTATGTATAATTTAATTACAAAAGCACATAACTAACCTGAAAATAATTTAAATCAAGTCCGAATCCGTTGTCAACAATCAGAACACAATGCGCATGCGTGAATTTTTCTACGCCAGTTGTGGTAACGCTACGCAGATTATAAATTTTTAATTACCTTTATTCCGTTTTATTTTAACCCAAAAATACTTCAGAATGAATCTGAAAGATCGATTAATTAACAATGTTTAATTTTAAATGCATCCAACAGTAAGAAAATAAACAGAATCGTTTGAAAAATGTTAAACCTAGCCTTATTAGAGTGGGAAAAAAAAAAAAAACTGAAGCCTTACTCTTTTGGCGGGAAAGTTAGTTTTTAATTAATAATTAAAATTCTAATTAAAAATTCAAAAAAAGGGATCCCAGGTGCACATTCCCAACCTCCAAGGTATACATGTACCAAATTTATTAACTGTAGGTCAAACGGTCTGGCCTGTAGAGCGCCAACATACACACACACACACACAACACACACATTGAGCTTTATATAAGTATAGATAGATAAATATAATTCTATATCAAATTTTGACTAAATTGGTGGATCCCTCCCGCCCCCTCTCCAAGAAAAAAAGACATTCTCTTTTTCGTCACTGTACACTACATTAAAATGCTCATGTGGGGGGAGCCATGGTACAATATTTATGTTAGGTGGGGTGCGGATACTATCTTTATTACAGATTTTGCAAGAAAGTTTCCAGGAGACTACTCCCACGTATTGCTACGAAAATCTTGATCATAAATGTATATGATCTCTATTTTCACTGATAAAGCTGTATTTCGAATGGAAAGAAAAACGTGTATGTGTCATCTCTTTGGTTTCATTATAATTCAGTCAATTTTAAATATGCAGGTATGCGGGTTTTTTGTAATGAGCGTATTGTAAGAAAAAATCTTACTTCAGTACTTATTTTTATGTAGGGGGACCGTATAAAAATGTAAAATATAAAATGAATATATATATGCAAATTTGTTATTATGATCATATACAACTTTTCATCCCTTTAGTTCAAAGTATTTATGAGCTATATTATTCACAGACAGAAAGGTATGATTTCAAAAGTGTATTTTTTGCTCTCGGGGAGATCTAAAACATCAAGAATCCTCAAAATTCGGGGGGGGGGGGGGGGAAAATTGCAATATTTGTTTTTTTATATATATTTCATGTAGAAAAGTTGCGAATGGCTGATTTAGATCAAAACGTTCATTATAAATTGTAGTAATTTAGAAGATAATTTTTTAAATGTAGCTTTCATTAATGTTAAATAAAAGGTAAATTTATTTAGTACTAGCCGGGTTTGGCGACCAGCCGGTTCGCCAGTATTACCGCTAGCTACAATTTTCAATTAAATATTTTAAGTAACTGGTCTCTTAATAGATTCTCAAACAAAACATTTTTAATCTTCAAATTTTGATAATCATACCAAACTTATACTGTTGTTTAGATCGTTTCGTTCCATTTACTTATATATTTTGCTAATTTATTGTCATTTTCGGTAAAACTTCAACTTTAATTTAAAGTGGAAATGATGAAATTGCAATGAATATATTTTAATAAAACCAAGCGTTTTATTTTATTTATCATCTTTATTGTTATTTATTTATTATTATTATTATTGAATATGAGTATTGCAAACAGAATCACTCGGTATTTAAGTCTTATGTGAACTATAAAATATTTTTCATAATTTAAGTAATATCTCAAAGAATAATTCAACAAAAATTTCTCAGATTCAGCATAAAATTCAGTTTTTCGTTTTGCTTTCAAAAGGATTGAAATGAAATCAATAATATTTTGTTCCGGCCTATAAATATATTTCAAAAATTATGAAGTCTAAATTTAATGCAGTAAGGTATCATATTTTGAGAAATATTCTGGACACACCAAATTTTAAATAAATGAATGAATGTTTCTATTTTCCACGATCAACTAAGACTTATTTATAAAGTTTTGAATGTTAAAAATTTAGAAAAACTCAACATTTTCATAATCTTAGGCCAATTAATCTTGAGAAACCTACACGATGATTGGCGTATTTTCTTTGAAACGATCGATGGAAAATCTAAAATTATCCTTTTTTTATTGAATAGTGATATTCAGATTTTCATTAATCAGTCAGTTTAAGTGAGCTGGTTGGAAATTAACTCTTTTTATTTAAAGTATTAGTGTTTCAAGAACATTTTGTTATTCGGGACTTCCACTGCAGAAGCTTTATGTAAAATCAAAAATTCGTTATTTATTAGAGCATTTATTGAATCAAATTACATAAAATATAATCATTTTCCATTTAGACCATTTTAGGAGATCTGTGTCCTACTAAAGGTTTACATATTAGCTGTATGGCCCGGATTTGAATGGATATCCTGTTCATATTAAACAAAACTTGCCTTAAAATGAAACTGATTTATTGGATTAATAATATAGAGAGTGTAAAAGATCATGAAATAATTTTTCTTGAATTTATTTTTTAGAAAAAATATTTCATATTTGTTTCATTTCCTACAAATACGTGCCGAAAATTATATTTTTGCAGATTTCATTTCCAAAAAGATTTAATTTATTTTTAATTGGAGCTTTAATGTGATGGCAATACTTTGAAAAAAGCTAATTTTTTCCCATGAGTGCGAAACGTGCTTAATTTTAATTTTTATTTTTTACGAAAAAATTTATTGAAAAACATAGTTAAAATATTTATTTAAAAATTCATTAAAAATAGAAATTTAATTTTAAGATTAAAGCATTAGTATCATTTAAAAGATAAATTTTTGATCTTTAACTTCATGTAAAAATCTTTTTTGTGCGGTAATATTTTCGGAAGTTATAGCAGAAACACGCCAAAATTTCGCTTAATTTTTAAATAAATAAAATTCTAGTTAAAAATTCGAAAAAATAACCCCCAGGTGCACATTTCCGGCCTCCAAGGTATACACGTGCCAAATTTTGTAGCTGTAGGTTGAATGGTCTGGCCTGTAGAGCGCCAACATACACACACACACACATTGAGCTTTATTATAAGTATAGATAGATAATATTGCAGAAACTTTTAAAAGGACCTTTTTCCAGACTGAGATTATTTTTATGATTCTTTTGTATATAGTTATTATTATGCGTATAATTATTATATAGTTATTATCGAATTTGAAGGAATTTTCTATGAATAGTTTCATTCGTGTTCATCCATCTGGTTTCCTAACTCCAATCTAGATTGAATTCCATCTGGTTTTAGAAGGTGTCTTCTCTTATTAATTTTCGATGTTTTGAGTTTTATTTTTGGAATTATTTAAAAAGACGCCTATTATAATTAATAATTTGTCTTTTTTAAAATTAATTTTATTAACCAAATTGAATCTATTCCCGTGATTATGTCACGTGATAAATATCATATGACTTCAGAATCTTTTTCTTTCACCAGGATGCCCAGTGAAATTAAAAAATTAAGATTTTCCATATCAGAAATGATGTATTTTATACTTAATTCTTGCTTAATTCTTTTCTGAATAGTGCATAGAATCAGATTTTTTTAAATTTAAATTTCTACTAATAATAAAGGAGGATATGTACGTATTTATCCCACGTTGGGCGCCAAATGTAGAGACAAGAGATTATTAATGACTATAAGTTTGATGAACATCAGTGAGAGCCATTTTCGTTTAACGTTTTATTAACAGTAACAAGACAGTACAAGAACAAGAAATATGACGTATGAGTTTTTATGACGTACACAACAACGCCATCTATATAAAGTTGACATAACTATTATATTTAAAGGTTATTAACTATTGTTTTCCTATTTGGATGCAACAGACAGTCTACGAGACAGGCAGTCTGATTTAAAATTATTAAATTTCTTATATATATAATTTGGAGGTCAAAATGCACACATCTGAGCCTTTTTAAAAATTTCAATTAGAATTTAAATCAACTAAAATTTCAGAGCGATTTTGGAATTCTTTCATGAAAAATTCCGGAAATGTCTTTGAAAAGAATTTATTTTTATACCGTTTTAAAATTAAAATTTTTTTTAATTGACGCCATTTTAACTCCCGCGCATTTTTTAAAAATGTATGACGATTTTTTTAAAAACATTTTTTGAGCAATTTTTTATTTTTTTTAATGAAATTCAAATTAATTATTTTGTCAAATATTTAACTGCGTGCTTTTTTTCGATCATTAAAATCTTCCATCGCTTATTATCTCGCTAGTTTATAGGGGCAATTAGTAAATGAATCTACAGTAATGCGAAATACAACATGGAATTAAAAGATAGATCTCTCATACAGCTAATGACCTTGTGATGCCATGATATTTGACATTAGGAAGGTTCATTCACACAATACGCTGAACAAATGTAAGACTATTAAAAAAACAACACTGCTTTTAACTCTATCATAATTTGATGATTTGAAAATGCTTCGTTGAGTGAATCATGTGAATCAAGTTATGCATAAGAGATTCAATTGAAATTAAACGCAACCAGTAAACTAGCTGGTTGCTAATAGCGGCTAGTCTGTAATTAAATGGTAATTATTTCGAAAGGCAAAATATCGCTTGGGATGCTAAGATATCTAATATCCCTTGCGCTCTTATATGGGCTCAAATTCCAGTATATATCCCAAATAACTAATACCATCTGTTTGGGGATTACATAAATTAGTAGACATTTCAAAGGGAATGTATGGATAAATTTTAATTGTTAATAATAATTTTTAATTTTCAAAATCACGCGTATTGTTTTTTATTTGACTATATATATATATATATATATATATATAATATATTCTATCTTGACGTGCTATTATTACTATGCGTATTGTTTCATTATTATTTTTCATCTCCGGCAACTTTGCAAAAAAATCTATGGTAAACAAAGAAATTATTTACATACATACAAGCCACAATTAATGGAGCAATAATAGGGTCAGGAGATAGATTGATTTTTGTTCCAAAAGGCTTTTACTTCCACATTTCCTGCTGAAATCATCACGCCGTTGTTGAGCAAGCTTTCTAAAATTATTTAGAAGACACTCGGAAATAGATTAGGCAAGAAATGCACTAAAGGAAGCAATGAAATCAAGGAATTATCGTTTGTTAGATTGATATATTTTCAAATAAGCATTTTTCTAACTAATAATATTGCTGCATCA
>JAPMOR010043295.1:0-21511 GCA_026543865.1 Argiope aurantia
TTTTACTATTTCTTGCTGTAAAAGTTTGAGTTATTCAACATTAGAAACTTAAGTTACGAGAAATACGGTATCGCTATTAATGTCATTGATATTTGATATATTTCATTTTTCATCAATTCGGTATGGTCTTTCAAGAAATTTTGGAAATATTTCTGGATTTTTTCTATTCAAAGTATTAGTATAAAAACTTTCTTTTATTATCGTTATACATATATTATCTAGCAATACTTGATTTTCGTTCTAATAGTAAGAAATCTTAAATCAAAATTTACTATAACTGAAAGATCTAAATTATATGATTCAAGCCGCTTTCTAATTATCTCCTCAGAAGTAAGAAGAAATGCTGTATCCGAAAGAAGTCTGTCAAATGTGAGATTTTATCTTCAAATTAAGAGGAAAAGTGAACTTCAAAATTTCCTGCAAAAGACAGAAACATACAGGATGGTTTCCGATAATTACTGAAGAATAATTGCAGAATAAAATTAGCACTATTGTTGATAGTGATGATTCACACTTCGATATTTATTGTTCTGTATTCCATTTCTCTTGTATTAATTGTTGACGGCGATACATCAAATGACAAAAATATATATTATAGACGAGAAAACTGGTGTTATTTTTTTATTGAAAATAACAGAAAAATATCCAATCCATTTGCTTTATTCATGGATTGGAATAAAAACTAGCATGAATCAATTGTCATTGATTTTATATTAATAGAATAATAAATATCATCGATTTACTTTAGAACACATTATAATTTAAATAAAAAAATGTCAAATAATTCAGAATAATTTTAATTGCCTATAGTGTGAGTAAATAAGTTAATTTTCTTACAAAAAGAAATGGTTAATGTATGCAAAGCAGAATTTCTATAAAATATACTTTAAGTACACTGAAAAATTGAAATTTATGAAATTAAATAGACAAATAAGAACAGAAATATTACTACATTTTTACACATATGGTATAAAAGTATTGAATTTCGCAATTTGAAGCATTGAATTGTATAATTTATTGTTAAAATCAAAGTGAACTTGCAGATTCCGGAATGATTCTTAGAGGTTATAAAATTATTTTGATTGTTCTATCATCATATTAAGATTAAAATATTAAATTTTAAGCAGGGCGTTTTTTTGGTTTAATCTTCATCACGGGAGAGAGTTTAATTCCGTGATTCTTAAGTTTAAGCATTAAAATTCTAGTTGGAATTTAAAGTTTTTATCTGACGAAATTCCTTTTATTTCTTTCAATTATATCGGAGCATATTTCTCAATCATATAAGTGCAGATTTCAGAAGCTAACTATTAAAGTTGCAAATCACATTCATTTCTAAGAAATAGTAATTGCTTTGTTATTAATTATCAAGAAACAATATAATGGCATTTGTGTAAACGGAAGTTTAAATCTGGAATTTAGCTTTAGTTATAATGAGTGTCAGGAAATTAGAAATAGATAATTTCAGATTTAATTGTAAGGATTAGACTGACATCTATACAAATCTGAATATAATTAAGCTGATGTAATTTCGAATACAGTTGGCTTAAACTAAGATGAAGTTTTACGATATAACATATGGTATTTATTTCTTTATTACTGCTTATGGATCCTTATTGTCTTTTCGAAGGTTATACGTAAATTTCGCATGGTAATAAAAATGAATTAAGAGTTAAGCAGTTTTTCAGAACTTCCTTAAGATACATTGAATTCGAAAATAATAATTAAAATTCGAAATATATATTCTTATCTTATATAATTATATTTTAAACAGGAATTTTGGTGAAAGGAATAAAAAAAGTACAATATTTTTTAATTTCAGATCTATTTGAAATTATTTTAATTTTATTGTGTGAACAAAATGAATCCAATAATTTAAGCTGTACTGTGTACAGAAAATCGTTTCTTGATTATTTATCTAAAATAAGAAATATATATATATATACTACAATCGCAAGAAATCGAAGTAGATAAGCTATTTACTTTCGAACAAATCTGAAATCAGAAAATAAATATTTTTTCGATAAAGATTTAGAAAATATCGATACAGTTGTTGAAAAGTCAGATGAAAGAGAAAGCGAAAAAAAAACCCTCATTGATCCAATTCTTTAGCAGATCACTCTGTTCCACCAACTCATCACTTTCTGAAATCCCTTATCTGCTGTCTAAGAAATATCGCTTTAAAATCAAACCAGAAACTATGTATGTCAGCTGTGTAAAAAAGATACACCAGAAATAAAAGAAAAAACTGACTCTTTTCTCCGCATTCTAGCAATAAGGCACTAGTTATTTTTACATCCAATCAGTTGTAGAAAATGTTCGTTCGATATATTCTACTTATAATAACAGTAAAATAAATTTTAAATTTTAGACGCTATTTTGGTTACAGAAGATTGAAAATATGCCCATACATTAAGAATTTATCTACAAAATGCCTCCGTTACCGAAGCATAAGAAATAAAATGTAGTCATACCTCGTTTATATTACGTAGTAGAAAGAGGTAAAAAAGATTCATTAATTTTCAAGCAACCAAAAAGAAATGAAAATATAAATGACAAATGCATATTGAATTTTTGAGGAAACCTTGTTTAAAAGCAACGTTTAGATTCCTGAATTGAACGAATAAACCCCAAACTGCCCATTATTTACTTTACTTTTTTCATTTCATATACATTAATATCTCATCTGAAAAGTAAATTAGGGTTATTTTGAGACCAAAAAAGTTATTTTTAATCACAAGATAAATGAGACTAGCAACATTTGGCAAAGCGGACTTCCAACAGAGAATTCTAATTCTCTAAAGCAATCAACATGAATCTTATAATTCGTCGTTGATATGACCATTCTCTGATGACTTAAATTCTATCTTACTTAAAAGCAGCTTACACCTCTGTGCAAACTAATAAGTATATTTCATTTAATACCTTAATATTATATTTTTACCATTTAAAATGTTTTTTTTGTATTTAAATAATGGTACATTAAAACGAAAACATATTTCGAATTAAGACTAATGGAAGAAAAGAATTTAATTTAGTTTACTACATAAATTATTTTCAAATTTTCAAATAACTTACATTTTGTAATCCCAAATTTTAGGATACAATATGTTTTCCTTGCTGAAAATTTGATGATAATTTAATCAAATTTGCAACGTGCCCATTGGCCCCTTTCTCTCTTTCTCTCTCTCTCTATGTATATATATATACATACATACATACATATATAGTGAGAGAGAGAGAGAGAGTTGTTAAAATCATTCAATCTTTAAAAGGCAGAATTGATTGAAAGGAAAAAAGTGATTGGTTTTCATTAAAATAAAATTAGTTTGCTTTCTTAGAACCGAAAAACAAAATAGATAGCATAAGAGAGTATATTTGCGTTCTTAATATTTTAAAAATATTCCAAGAAAAGTATAAGTTTTTTAATATTATAGTAGGCCGTTAGAAAATTTAACAGATGTTGAAGCTACAAAAAATCGTCATTATATAGAAGAAAGATTATAAAAATGATATGCGTCCTCTTTTATAATTTTAACATCATTTTGACTTGTTGCATTATTGTAAATCATTCTGATGGCATTTTTATTCTTTTCTAAAGAGACCCATTAAATTTATATTACTACATGTTTGAACATTATTCTTGTCAATAAGTTATGATTTCAAGAAATATATCTAAAACGGATGATAATAGAAGTTCGTCTGTAATTCGTTTAATCTAAGTGAACAATATGGTAAATAAAAATGTGTCATTTACACTTTTTTGTCATATCATCAATAGCGAAATCTCATTCAGCAAAAACTAAACAAAATGGCGGATGGAACATTATAAATTGGTGGACAATTTTGCGGTTATAAGTTCTTACTCAATCAACACAAATCTTGCGTTTTTCCCTAGAATTTGAATTGCCTTTCCTTCTTATTAAAACATTTCTTTTTCTAAATGCTATCTTGATGAAAAATTAACTGTCATAAATGTCAACATATCGCTGATTATAAGCAATGTTAATACAAGACAAGATATTTCCTGGCCCTTTATTAAAGTTTTACTATCCATTTTTATCATTGGAGAGCCGCTTTTGTGAATGAGCAGTGGAAAGTTTTCATCATCTCTAATGGATCGATGAGTAGTATTGTCTACCTAAGAATTAGTAAGGGTTTGAAAGGAAGTTTTGAATCTTGCTTTTTAAGCAGAATCATGATTGGCATTTCCCCTGGAATAAATTTATAAAGAAAAGCTTTTTTAGTAAAGACAGAATGGTTTAAAAAGAAAGTTATTTGTGAGAAAACGTTGTTATGTCAAAATGTCGAATTAAATTAGAATTGCGATGCTTTCATTTAAAAACATTGCAGATTCTTAATTGAAGGAATTTCTTTTAATAATATGTCAGAAATATGTGTCGTACTTTAAAAAAAATAATTCTCTGAATTTCCGATAAAAAAAATGTGTTATGACTTTATAATAAATTATATATGATTTTATAATAAACCTATTCACACCGAAAATACTATTATTTTAACAATTAAAAAAACACCATTTGTCCATTTATTACTTCTCTTGTACTGCTTATATTGCCTACAGACCAGAAGTATGTCTTAATGCTCTTTATTCTGTCCCATGCATTTAAAAATGCTTGATAAATTTTCAAAATAGAATTGATGATAGTTAAGTTTAATCTTAGAAATGCATTGCTTTTCTCTATATGTCTGTAAAATGCTTTAATATTGATAAATTGCTATGTTAAAGCTTACTGCCACACCAAGAAATGCATATTTAAATTTCTTTAAAGGCTACTTTTATACTAACATCTTTTATTTACTTTAAAAAAAAAACCTTGAAAATTTTTGTCTCTTAGAGCGACTGATTAGATACCATATTATGCGAATTTATTATCAATTAGTCGATTCTTTAATGGTTATTTTTAAGAGAAAAAAATGTATTCGTGATGTATTTACAAATGGGGCATGTTTCTGGATATTAAAATTTCTCAAGTATCAGGGTTTCCTTCGGACATAAATTCTTTTATAAATATTAGATATAAGATAGTAAAATGCCATTGATGAAACATTTTGTTGCTATTAGCAATAAATTGAAATTAGAGCTCAACTATGTTCGAAATCTGGATGAATATTGGCTGCTGATAATCAAAGATCAAATCATTAGTTAAAAAATGATTTGTAGATGATTCATAAAATAACACTCAACAAAATAAAATAAGTTTAAAAAACTTAACAATAAATTATTATAATAACATCTGTAGAAAACAATAACAAATAACTCTATATTCAGAAATGTTGACGATAATATTAATCAATATAATGATCAGTAGAATACAAACAGACACCCAAAAAGTTTCATCTCCTTTTTTTTGAAATAATACTTCTATAATCCGTTTTTCTACCAAATTCATTTATTGCTTATCATTTCTGTGATTTCTCTCTCTTTTGTAGACATCTGATGAGCAAATATTTTACTTTTCTTCAAGATCTCTTCTTCAAGGAATGGGGGCAATTTCTCTTCTAACTTTTTGTTTAACAACTTCACTTTATTTTTCTCATGTATTTTTCACATAATTGATCGAATTATCGAATTGAATAATATTTGTACCTTCATATCTTTTTAATAATGATATAATAATAGAAAAGAAGATGTTTCCTGGAAGATATTTTTCATTTAGCGTTCCTAGAAGTTATGTTTTGTTGTAAATCCATTAAATGTTTCTAGAATTCTTTAGTGAGTTAAGAAAACTCACGCCTTCTTAATAGCTAAGAATGTACAAAAGAGATGTTAAATGTGGTAATTCTTTCACTCACCGAATCGTTTAATTAAAACAATTAATTACAAAAGATTCAATATTGCGGTTCAAGGATTATGACTAACAAGTCAAGGCATTTCGATATATTTCCAACATGAGTAAGTCAAACTAGGCTATTAAAATTAAATCCTTAATACTGTTATCGTAAAAATGTTTTGATATCCAGTAAACATGCTATGAAATCTGGTACATTGTTTCTATCATGTGTGTCAGTTATTGGGCCTTTTCCACTAAAATCTGACGTTTCAGTCAAAAATTTCATTAAAAAAAAAAAAAAAAGCTCGTTTCAATTTTATCTACCTCTGTCCATATCCTTTTCGTTATATGAAGAGTGAAATATATGAAACGTATCGTGTATATATATAAACAGCAATCCAAAGATATCGGTGCTTTTTGAACTTAATATAGCTTTTAACAGTACTTGTTTGATTTTTACCAAAGAATTATTCAATATAAAAGCTTTTGCTTCCAGAAACCCAAATAAACAAGCAAATATTGTTTTATGAGAACATATACAGAAAACTAAAATAGTATAAAAATAAGTATATGCAATAAAAATGAGATTTCTTTCTTTCATCTTAAATTTAATTGCAGAAACGGGACATTGATTCGAACTTAATTATAAATAAGAGTGTGCTTCTTTCACTGATACAGTGGATCCAAGTTATTCATTAGCCGCAAACGTAATCATGGCAAAGATTGCTATATAAATCTGCACTGATAAGAAAGTCACAGGTAAATGAATTATGGATAAAAAGAATACAAGAAGAAGAAATCGGAGAAGAGACCTGCTTGGAATTTTTATGGCTTCTCTGCTGCTTTTGTCCAGCTACCACTTAAAGATAATGAGGCGATTGCGGATGCTGTTTGGCTATCTTCATTTGGAGACAAGCCCGAATTTGATACGAATAAATGAAGAGCGAATATTAATGAGGTTGTTCATATTTCGGATTCCTCGATTCACTTCTTTTTCTTTTTGAATAACTTCGTGTCTTTCTGTGTTTTGTTTTCTAGAGGCAAAAGACGTTATTTCGTGCATTATTGTCCCGATAGCTTTTGAGAAAATGACTATAGACATCTAAGGACTTGGAAAATTGTTTAGATTTTAATTTAAAGTAAAATGAATTTTTCTGAAACAGATTTCTTTAGTTTTTTTCCCGCATTTCTAAAGACTTTACGAAATAAACGTTGCTAATACCTTTATTGAAAACGTGATCGATCTTTTTTTATTACTGAATTCGTTTACGTATTTTCCTCTTGATAACTTAGTTATTTTATATAGAATATCATCAAATTATTAAAAGTAGAATTCCTAGAACAGTTTTTTTCATTCATAGGATCCAGCTGTTTAATGTATTGGTATATTATTATCAAATTCTGCTTATTTTATTTCCACAATTCTACTTTTCGACAATTCTACTTTTTCACCTTTATTTTCTTTTTAATTTTTGATTTTAGAAATCACATTTCTTTACTGATTTCATTAGATACTACTTAACAATAATAATTTAAAATATATAATGACATTTTTGGATGAATTAATATCTCTTTTCCTTCATCTACTCTGAAACATTATTATTGAAATTACAAATCATTATGAAATGGGATAAAAAAACGTTGAAAACACATTTTTTGACAAAAATATTCTATGGAATTTTCAGAAAGGAATTTTAATCAGTCTTACTGCATTCCGGTCATTAACATTTGAGGAATTGGATTTCATCTGACTTTTTAACTTTGTTGCTTCTTTGTAGATAAATAATAAAAGAAACTACTAGAAAACTATCATAATTAATTATAAATAATTTATAAACAAATTCTTCAAAATTACTACTGCATTATTCTTCCAAATTAAATAATTAATTTGAAAACTGAGTATAGAAATTAAATGTGGGAATACATTGAAGTAAAAGAAAACCAGCATAATGAATAATGAATAATTTCTAAATAAATTACTACTGCATTATTCTTCCTAATAAAATCCTTAATTTCAAAAATGTAGTGATTAAATGTGTTAATATATTAAAATGAAAAAGAAGAAATAAATATTTTTTCATGTTTTGAAACAAAAGAATCACTTAATGAAAAACTTCATTCTGTTATTATACTTTCATGTAATTATAACCAAAAACAACATAAATATATCTTGGATTTTTATTTCTGAAAGAAAAATTCAGAAATACACTCGTAAATGCATAAGAATAGGTAAAAAAATAAAAAAAAATTGATGAGTATATGCAGTTTTTCATTCTATGCTAAAAGTTTTAAAACTCAGCTTCAGCTTTAATAGAAAACAAATGAATATTCAAATATTTTTTCCACATTGAAATATTTTATTCATGTAAACAAGCTATACTTCTAACCTATTAAAATAATCACTTTTTTTTAAAGTCTGGAGTATATTATTCCTTTAGTTCATTAGAATAATTTAATGTTATTACTATTGAAATATAGCTTAAATATTTCCAGTTTATTAATATTATGAAAATTAATGAAGTAAAATTAAATGTATGTGTTCCTTAAAGAACAGATTTGAATTTGTTATGAGAATAAATTCTTTTGATGCTAACCCAACGTATAACAGATAAAGGAAACTTAAATGATTGATAATGCTCAAAATTCGGACTTTAATTATAGGGTGATAAATTAAAGAGAAATTATAGGTAAGTAATTAAAGTGAAAATTTTTAGGAATCCAGAGGAAAGTCTATTTGAAGTAAGTTATAGAAACTAGATATTAGCCTAGATTATTTATTAAAAAATTGGGCCGTGGTGGCCTGGTGGTATGGCCTCCGCTTGTGAGTCGTAGGGTTTCAGGTTCGAGACCCGATTCCACCGAAGAACAGTCGTGTAAGGGGGTCTGATGCACGTTAAATCCGTCATGGCAAACGTCCCCCTGCTGGTGTGGAGAGGGGGTGCCAGCTCAGGTGTCATCCTCGTCATCTGACAGCGGTTCAAAATTACGAGGTCCGTCCCAAAATAGCCCTAGTGTTGCTTTACAACGGGACGTTAATATAATTACAATAAACTAAATTAAACTCATTAAAAATATTTCAATTCTTTTTGATAGGGGGCGTTGAAACTCAATCTTTCTTTCTTTACTAATTGTATCTAAATGTTATTTTTTCAATTTAAAAAATATTTTGATTATTAAAGAAATAAAAATAACTATTCATGATTTTTGAAAATAGAACTTGCTATGATAGTAAGATTTTTTGACAGAAGAACAGCAATCATGTCACAGCCTTCTAAGAATATACTTCTTCATAATTTGAGTAGAGAAGCAATGTCTGTAAAATAGTTGAAAAAAATTATTACTAAATTTGAAGTTACAGGAGAATTCAAGGTGTTTCCTCGAACTAGAGGACGAAGCATTATAAATCAAGAGAATGTTGAAGAAATCAGAGAAGAAATTGATTCAGAGTCAATAATGGATCAGCGACATGTAAGTGCTAGAAGTGTAGCAAGCACTTTATCAGAACCTTGGACGATTATGAGGAAGATCTTCCACTACATATTATGACGCTATCTGTATAAAATTAAAATTATGCAGCAATTTCATTCCAGCGATCCACATCAAATATCTGATTTTGCCAGCTTCATTCTTTTTAAAATTGATGATGACGAATCATGAACACAAAAGATTTTTTTGGAATGATGAAGGGTAATTCATTTTACGACAAGTCACACACAAAATTGTTGGGTATGAAGCTCATCCAACATCATGTTGCTTTTGGAAAACTTTTGTAATCAGCGTTTGTTATAATTTGGAGTTCAACTGCTGTGAAGACTGTGTAAATGTGCAAATTTATTAGTTTGCTTTTTTTTCAATTTATTATTGGCTCTTTCTTTGATCAACAAGGCTAGTTCACTGCAACGTATTAGGCATAAGTTTCAATAAACTTTTAGAAGACAATGTGGTTCTTGATTTAAACGAAAGAAAATTCCTGAATTCAATAATATTTATGCGTGATGTAGCAGCATCTCATATTGCGCAATCTGTTTAACAAGTGCCTCATCAAACATTTGAAAAATATGGCATAATTAACAGATGTTTCCGAAATACTTGGCCACCAATTCACTTGATATTAGGCTTTGCTATTTCTGGTTATAGGGTTATTTATTGTGGGGACTGCTATAAAAACTATCATAATTCTGTTGTTGAATCAAAAAGCAGCAGTACTATATTTGTTCTAGAAATTTCCAGGAAATATTAGGTACTGCTGTGTATGACGTGGATGCCTTCCCGCATTTTCAGCATTTAATTGGTCTTGATGACACTGACAGCATACATTGAGAATATATTGTAGGAATTCAGTTCTAAACTATTAAAAAAGAATTATAATAATTTCAGTCAGAAAAACAATATCCTAATAAAATGCCACTTATCGAAGAAATCAAACTTATTTTTTTATTATTTTTTAGTATTATTGTGATTACTTTCTCTATTCTGAAACTATCAAATTTAACTAGTTTCTTCAATATACTCAAAACAGTTTTTTTTCTAACGTCTTTCAAAGGCACTTGAATTATAATTATTCTAAAAACGAACATGCCCAAAAGTTTTTCTTATTATACATTTTTTTTAAAACTAAAATCAAAAAGCATATCTCATTAACCATTCTGCTGGGTTTGATTTCAACTAATTTGAAACAAATACCAGTTTTTGAAAAATGTAAGGTATTCAATTAAGTATTATTAAATATTCCATTTTGCCATAAAATAAGAAAAATTAGCTGAAGAATTTACATGAAGCAATAAGATTTTGATTTGATTCAATTTCTCTCAAAGTCTATCTCTTTTGTTTCATTTAAAATTTATTTCTTGATACGAGAAATTGAATAATTTAATATAAAATTCTCTTTTTCTAATAAATAACGTCCTCTTCAATCTAACGTTAATTAAATCTAAAAGGCAGCTTAAATCTCATCTTAAAATGTCCGTTATTAAAAATAATATATTGTACCCAAAAGAAAATTATTTGTTATTTTACATATTGTAGCAGTTGCATTTCTCTTATCTTCTCTTTTGGATACTAGATGGCGATGCCTGATTAGGTCATCCCATATGTCATCCCATACTGCATTGCGATTGTAATTAGAGTGAGATGTGATGCTGAACTGTGAAGCCGCGCGCGTGAATATCTTGTCTTTGTGTTAGTGTATGTTTAAGTGTGTGAATGTGATTATTAAAGAAATGTTTCCAACAACATTCGCCCTGTTTCTTCCTGCACAGATCATAATAATCTACATACCACCACAATATGCATTTATTTTTAGACACTTATATATAATTCTGTATGTTTCAAATTTATGAAACTGAAGTAATGAGTTTTTATTGGTTTCAGTTGACAGTAGATTGTTTTACTAATTTTAGAGTTATTGGTTGCCATTTACTTTAATTATATGGCTAAAAATTGATTTTTGAGAATTTCTTTTTTTTTTAATTGCAATTTGAAAATTATTAATATTTGGATTTCATGATATTTATAATCATTAATTATGAAGAATAATAAAGATTAGAAAATAGAAAAAAATAAAATTAATGTAAAAAAGTGAGAATTTTTATGAAAAATATGACAATGTTATAAAAAAGTTAAAATATAATCATATACACAAGAAAAAGATGTCGAATATTCATTTAGAATTAAATTATATCATAAAAATAACATATAATCAAAATTCCTGTTTGCCAGTAGTGTAAGAAATAAGTAAAAGAAAAATTAAGTATTTTATGATAAGTTAAAATTAAAATGCTTATTTTTGGAATAAGGAAGGTTCTGATTTGCACTAGAAAATGTGTGCGCATTAAAATTTTATAACAGAAAATCATAAAAACTGGAAAACACCGCTTTATTCCGCGTAAAATCCGAAGTACAAATAAGAAAAGTCACAGCAGAGTCGAATTGAAAAAACAACAATTTTAGAAATACGCAAAACAAACTCATAGAAAACGGTATTAGCACAAAAAATTGGCCACCCACTCCACGATTAATACTTCAAAGAGAGGTTTTGTTGCCTCTACAAATCCTATAATCCTTATTTTTATATAGACTACGGATGGCAACATTATGAAAAAATTATTCTTAGAATAAAAATGTTCTTAGAACAACAATGTTGAAAAAGGAAAGTGTTCTTAGAATATTAAAATTTAAAGAGGAAAGTATTTTTGAAATGGGAGGGTATGAGATTATGTAAAGGATATGGAATTTTCTTGGACTTCCAGATCTCAACTCTTAATATTAATATTGTCATAATTGTAATATTTTCTTAAATATTCATTTCTATAGTCAAGGTCTCAGGTCAAAGTTTGAATTAATAAAAGGATTTTAACCATAGCCACAGTAGTGATTTTTTAACTTATTAAAAAGTATGGTCCATTTATGTAAAATATGCTCTTCAAATATATTACTATGATGCACGAAATACTTTTATTATGTTATATTCAAAGCTATAAAAATGAGTTCTCTAGAGAAAATTAGAAGCGTCAGAGCACGTAATGGCGAAAAGACAACCGGAATCTGTGTTGACAAGACTTGACAATAACACCATATAACACTCTAAAGATGCAGATTACTAAAGACAGCAAAAGTTGTTTCTAATAACACGAACTGTCTGCATTTTCCTTGAGAAGTTTCCTGGGTCGAAAAAGTACGTTGGTTTCTTATATATCTTTGTCCGCGTGAATGAAAAGAAAGAAATTAATGAAAAGTTCAGTGATCAATAGAACAAATAGTCGTTAAAAATATTTTATGCTTTAAAAGAACTTTTTGTTTTAGAAGATATTTTTCATTTGTTTCTCCGCTATGTACCAATTTTATATTCATATTAAATAAATAATTAATAAATAAATAATTGTTAAATAAATAATTGTAAACCT
Organism: Argiope aurantia; assembly: GCA_026543865.1. Classification (NCBI taxonomy): domain Eukaryota; kingdom Metazoa; phylum Arthropoda; class Arachnida; order Araneae; family Araneidae; genus Argiope; species Argiope aurantia. The sequence continues at coordinate 12,692 of JAPMOR010043295.1, forward strand.
TTTCAACATCATTGTGCAAATATTTATTATAAATTACCGATAATAGAATCTAAAATGGCAACATCTCACTATTTCCTCACCTTTTGAAGTAAATGGTTAATTTTTGCATTCATCCGAGAACAAAAGAAAATAATTTTATTGGTTTATCATTATTTTTATAATTTGTCGTTTTTTATGTGAAATTTACGCGGGGAGACACACCATTTCATTTAATATTATCTTGTTAATTGTTAAATGATTCATTCTGATGTTGACTTTCTCCGAAAATAAGCATTTCAGAATACAACCTAATAAGTCACAAAATCACGTTTTTTATTGAAATATTAAGATGCCCATATGGTAGGAATTTTATTTATTTTAGAGGAATATATCGTCATTGAACTCGTATATTATAAATTAAATTTTATTAAAATCTAATGGTCATTATGCCTCATACGGTTAGCTGGTGTTGAAAAGCAAATTACAAAACAAGGGGGGAGAGTAGCTAAAATATATGAAATTTTAAATAGAGTAGATACAAAATTAAGATGATTAAAAAATAATTAAAAATTATAAAAGCGTTTTTCAATCAGATTTTTTGTCCATTTTAGTATCTTCTTAATTCTCCACCTATCTTGATCCGCGTCCTCTGAAAAAGTATCAAAAGTAATTTACTATATGGATGAAGTTAGCAAATCCCCGAAGATCTCAGCAGTCCACCGATCTGATTGCCTATGGTCCATCTTCAACGGAGTGTTTTGTCATTCATAATGTAAAAAATAAAACCGAGCCTATATTTTTGATTCTTTAAACCATTAAGCGTCAAGTCAGTCACCGGTGAATGACATTTAACTTTCTCTTTGGACCACGTCACTCACCAGTGATGTTAATGCATGTCCTGAATTTCTTTGTCATGTTTACAATGTGTTTACTATTGCTAAAATTTTGATAAATTTTCCCCCACCTTTAATTATTTTATAAGTAGTTGTTCCTTTAAAAAATTTCTTATCTTTTTTTAAAGTTTGGTAAATTCGCGATTATTAATAATATAATTTTTTTTCAAAAAATTGAGATTTCTTAAATTTAATTCTATATGGCAGAATCTTTATGAAATTTTTTGCTAAATTTATAAATGAAATGACAATTAAGAGCGTTAAAGGCCTTCTATTCTCATTGGAAACCAAGAACTATTATATATTTCTGAAATCTAGTATATAAGGATATATAAGGATTGAAAAATAGTATGTAAAATCCTATTCTTACAAATATAAAAAAATACGAAAATAAAAAAGTAGTTTAAAACTTAAATACAAATATAGAATTAATATAAATTATCTGTCTGCCTTTTTAATAATTTTAGTTTTTTCTTGGTGGAGAATTAATATTAAGCCACAATTGATTTTAATTAGTTGTTCCTATCAAGGACAAATTTTAACAGGTAAGAGAGTTTTATTTTAAATTATCCAGTTTTCAGGATACAAATGCTAATAAACCAAAAGAGAATTTGAGGGTAAATAATTTACTTAAATTCTTATTACATGAACTAACGTCTGTGTTTTTTATTTTATGGCAGGAAGTGAGCCTTTTAAAATACTGAATTCAATATGAACATATTTAAATTTTGAAAAAATTGGGTCTTCTTCAAAATGAAGGAACATTAAATCCAGCAGAAGGATAAATGAAGATTTCTTTAGAAATATTCTTTCGTACAAAAATATTTTGGGTTTCTTTGTTCGCGGATATTTAGAATTAAATATTTTATTTCTCTTTGTGTATTATATGCCAGAACATCTTGACCAGATGGTGTTATTGTCATTACAAATTCGAAGATATTTTTATAATCCTGTACACTTTGTTATATTTTATTAATATTTATAAAAAAATGAAGTAGAATTATAACCGATATAATCACGGGACAAAGATGTAAAATAAATTCATCTCTAAATTTAATAAAAAAATTTCCCATTTCATTATGATCCAAAAATATGATTCCATTTGCCCTTTAAGAAATAAGAAACTATTTTTTTAATAAATTAGAAATATAATTTTGTTAAATATGAACGAAGCATCTGAAAGTTAAATTAATTTGAATATTCTCAAAAATTGTCTGCGCAGATTAAAGGATGAGTTTTAAATATTTTGTATTGAATGAAAAGATTGCTCTCCTGTACTAACTAATGTATTACTCTCGCTAATTTTGAAAAAATTGGAATTACTGCAGAGTTGAATGAAAGTATGGTTTCTTAAGATTGATTATATATTTATAAATTTTCAGCTTTCTTTATATAGAGAATTCAAAAATGTAATTATGAATAACTTGATTGCATTTTGGACATTTTTTCTTAATTTTCACTTTATTCTCTTAACAGAAACGGTAAGGGAACGGCTTAATAGAAAGTTAGAGGTAATCAGTGCTAAATTAAATAAGTGAAATTACATTGATCTAAAGCTAAAACGCTTCATTTTTATTTGTTCACAAGTGTTACAAATGTATTCTGTTTTAAAAACAGAAAAAGAGGAACTGGAAAAAAATACTTTCGTTAGTTAGAATAAAATTGTAGGCAAAGTAAAATAATTGTTTAATTAATATCTTACGGTTCATGTTCTATTCATGTTTGGAAATACACACAACATCTTATTTCTTTATTTCATTTGTGTGTATAAACACATTTAGTTCCTAAATGTAATACTTATGTAATTGATTTAATTTTCAGAAATAGTGTAGTTATTTAATTTATATAACTATAGTGATATTCATTTTTTTTTTATCATTAAGACTTTTTTTTATTATAGTCAGGTTTCTTTCAGATTTGTTAACCACCGTGATGCCATATCATGGTGACTAACCCAATTATCACCAAATTATTTCTGATATTTCATAACTTTCTTTCAAAAAAATATTCTATTCATATTTTGGCATTAAATTTCGTTGTCTTTGAAAGACACTTTAGAAATGTCAACAAATGCAAAATCAGATGAATGACCAGATTTTAAATATTTGTACTTTCAAAACTTACACATATGATGTTAATAGCGATACATGGAAATAAAAAAAGTATGGTTTTTTTAAATATTACTCAATAAATGATAATTATCTGTTGGAAATATGTTTTTATACACATCTAAGTGAAAATTATGCGAGTTTTATTCATCATAAAAGGGGGATACTATCACACTGCGGTTTGAATGTTTGAATAAATGATTAGCCTCTACAATGTTGGGATAGACATGTAAGTAACATTGATTTAACCATTGTCCAAGATCCTGGATCTCCCTTAATGTAATTTATTCAATGAGGAAAACTAAAGAAGTTTAAAATCCACCACAGCCAAAAATATCAATGAACTTATAAAATGCATAAATGCCGTAGTAAGCGTCATTGATATTGTAAAATTTCAAAATGTTTCACCGAACTCAACTATACAGTAAGCGTTTGTCATGTTTCGAAAGGTTTTACATTTAAAATATTTATATCTGTAGAAAAATTACAATATTTTTCTGTATTTAAATGCATCATTGAATGTTTTGGAGTATAAATATTTAATTATTGGTTTTTCATTTATACTTATTTTGCATATAAGAAAATAAATTAAAAAAGAGATTTCCATGCATCCAATATTTTTTATTCATTTTTTTTATGCGAATGTCATCTGTTTGAAAATTTTATTCATTGTTTATGTAAATATTAACTGAAATATTCTAGAAACGTGATTTCTGGAATTAGAAATTTTTAAAAAAGTTAGAAAGGATCTCGAAAAAAAAAAAGAACAGTTATTTTTCGATACTTGAATAATAATGCATTGGATAGCTTGTTTCTGTGAATGCAGTAAAAAGTTCTTTTATTTTGGAAGTTTTTTAGTTATTTTTTATATAAAAAAAGGCAAATTACCACGGAGAAAATAAATTTAATTGTTTATCAAAGAAAAAAATATCAAATCACTTTTTCTATTAAAGTTCAAAGAATCTTTCAATAGTCATTTGCTCTAAGTTTGGAAAAAAAAAGCAACGTAAGAAGGAAAAATGCTTTTCATTATGTTATAATCTAAACAAATAATTTGCAGTCTTGAAACACCAGCAAGCGTTTTTTACATGTTTTTTTCTGAACAACATGAAATTATCACATCTATAATTTAAAACTTTTGCATCCAGAAAATCTAATTCATTAAAAAAAACACGGAAATTCCCCCAAAATTAATAAATTGAATTATATTCTCTCTTCCCTTATTCTTATCTAATTTAGCATTATCTGTAAAAAAGACAATGAAACAACAACTGAAATCGGTTCGTTACATTTAAGTAGTAGATGGACTAAAAGAATAAATTAAAAATAAAAATGTGTAACAAATTTTTCGATTTCTTCTTTTTGTAATTCCTTTAACCATACTTAATTTACCTATGACTTCCTTCATGTTGGTCTTTCAAGGCGTTATTTTATATAAGAAATTTTTCTGACGAATGAATAATTTCTATCCACAGAATCAATGTAGAATGCACATTCTTTTCTATAATTGAATTCGAATCAATATTCTTTATTTTGCTATTAAATTTAAGGATACGAACAATTTTTCACATTTTTTTTTCTCAGATACAATTATTTTTATACTTTTTGCTTAAACTTTATTCATGCTCTTGGCATTATTTTTATTGATTTTTTTTTGGTTTTTGAAGAGCAATAAATTTTACCCACAATAAACTCTTTCGATTTAAAGGATCATTTCAAACTAGTTGATATTAAATAGTTTTATAAAAATTATCCTAAAAAAACGCCATCTTTTTATGGAGTTGTTTTATATGTATATACATTTCACGCATTATGTTTTTCAAATACATTTATATATATTAATGCAAGTGGAAGGAATAGAAATGAACTGGTTTTTATAATGAAATGCGTTATACAAATGACGCATCAAAGATGGCACAGGAAATTAATTGATAAAACTAATGAAATAGTAGCATCATTTCTTTTAGCATCTTAATTTCTAAATTTGATATGAAGGGATTTCTTCTAGAGCCACATTAGTAGTTAATTTTTGAATGCCAAATTTGATAAAAATGTTTAGTCGATTTCTATTGGAAATTATCGTAAATTTTCTTTGCCAGTTTAAATTAAATCCATAAGCCAAAACATTGAATATTTTATGCTTACTGTTTCAAGAACCTTTTACAAATTTTTAATTAATAAAGTATACATTTTTTATTACTTTTTGATTTGCATATTGTTTATGGCAACCTATAAATTTTCCATTTATACACACAATTCTGTAATCTATTCCATTTATTTCTAATTCAATCCTATTTACATGCATAAATGTAAATATTGTCGTGAATGTTAGAATTTAAAGAATACCATTATTCTACGGTGAATAGCGACACATGCAAATAGGATGACGAAAGACGATAAATTTTATTAAATTCTTATACATTCAAACTTAATCGGTGTATATCAATAAACACAGATATGATCTGGTGAGGACTAAAACCTAGAAGCTAAGTAGATACAGACAAGGAGACGAACTTAACATTTTAAGTTACTAAGGTAATTAAGATTGTATAATCTTAACCACATAACTTTTTGCAGGTTTTTTAGTTATTATTTACTTATGCAGAATACATTGCTCGTTTTTGATTATTCATAGTTAATTTGCATGTGCTGTTACATAAGTGTTTTCTACCATTTTGATATATATATAATACGAAGCTCATCCAGAAAGCAATGAGTACAAAAAAAAAAATGTTAGCATTTTTTTTATTTGTGTTTAACAACAGAAAAAATCTACACAACTTAACTTACTTTTCGATATATTAGCTATACGAATTAAGGTTTGTGTCATGTTATGGCACAAATTGAAACATAACCACTTTATAGCGCCTGAATCAGTTTTGGACGCTTATCTTGATCTTATCATTACTAGCAAAGTGCCGAAGGCAAAAAAATTCTTGAGATGAGAAACCAAACAAGTAGGGTGATTATCCCCTTCTAAATGAAAAGAATGAAGTCGGCATTGAAAGTTTTAAATCGATTTCAAAATTTGTACCATACAGAAAAACAAACTTACTGACAAGAATACGAGTTAATATGACATTTTCATCCAGTTCTTATCTTAAATTATCAACTCATCGGGAAGTGAGTTTAAAATTCCTTACAAAATTTGCACTGAATAGTAAAATATACAAAACATAAAGGGAATTAATAAAAATGGGTAAAAAACATCAAAATGTCTAGAATGAGAAGGTAAAACATAGAAGCTTCCTGCTATTCTATAGATTTTATTTAACAAAAATCCTTTTGATAAGAAATGCACTGAAGTTTCTAAGCTTAAAAGGAAGGGGGTACTCGTTCAAGAATGAGAAAAGAGATTCCAAGGAAAAGGAAAATACAAGGCCATAAGATGATCAAAAAAGGAAAGGAATTATAGAAATAATTTTCAGTAGATGGTTATCTGGCAAAAAGGGACTATAGAAGCATAGCTTCAGAAACGGATTTCGTTGCGGAAAGATGACTTTTGAATAACTGTAAATATTTTATTGAGCAGTGTATAAACTAGCATTATACATTCACATTATCATAAATATGAAGTTGTATCTAGGTTATGAATATTGTTGCGAAATTTTCTTTACCGGGGTTCGTTTGGATAGTGGAAGTGATATGGTGTGTAGAACGCTCAATTAGCAGGCAGAAGTAGAATAAAAACAACGACGTTTATTTACACGAAGACACACAGGACAGCACAAAAGCGACAACTATATACAGCACAGAAGACGATTATCTTCACCCGAGACGTGTAGCATACAACAGCACACACAGCAGCATACAACCAGAATCTACTGCAGACAGTAGCGCACAGCTCAGTTCAGCACTAGCTTGACTCAGTCGCTTCCGACTCCTCCGTCTTCTACTTCTCCGACTCTGGCTCGGAATACTGACTTGACTGTCTTCGACGACTCTGTCGTCTCCCTTCTCCGCTCCGTCTTCGGACTTCTCGTCGTCTCGACTACTGGCTTCGTCGTCTCTCTGGCAGCGGCGGTCGCTTCCATTTATAGGTCTCAGGAGGCGGGGCTAGAAGCCTCTCAACCAATCAGGAACGTTCGAGGCATATCTCGGTTCCTACCGGACGGATCGGGAAAATTCTCGAAGTTTCGGGTATTATCTATTTTGGCGCCAAAGTCGCCAAATTTGTCGCCAAGTCGCCAAATGGTCGCCAAGTTTGTCGCCAAGCTCTGGGACCTCCGACGCGCTAGTCGCATTCAGAAGACTGTAAAACTTTCTTTCTATTGATGGAATAAACTATGCTGGGAAGCCGAATTGCAGGTTTGTAACATTGCTCCCCTCTTCAAAGACTGACGTCCCGGCAGTCCAACTTCAATCCAACAGCTGGCGTAGGCTTCCGTATGATGTTATGATGATGATGCTTTAGGCGACTTTCGAAGATGACATCATTTATTAATTTGGCGACGACTAAAAATCCATCCAAACATTCTTAAGGCTTTTGACCCGGATATCTTCGTTGTTTCGGATTGTACATCCAGACTTGATTCCGCTCCTTAAAATGCAGGATGTCCCATGGAGCCAAACGCTGGATCGTAGTAGAGACCTCCGGAATCAATTCTTGCCAGGCTGGTCGGTTGGTCACTTTGAACTTCTTCCATCGTACCAGCCGTGTATCAGGATGATCCAACGGTGCTTTCTGAAATCCATTCGAAAGCCAGGTATTCGCCTTCGTCGCCAAAGTTTTCACGGGAATACGTCCACCTCCTCCCAGTCTATTCTCAACACTCGAGAGTTGTCTGACGCCCTTCACACTGGATCTTCTGAAGAGCACATCCGTTTTTGCTGGAAGGGTCCTTCTGCGACGACGTAACATGTCCGGATGCACAGGAGATTCATCGGCTCCCATTTGCATCACACTTCTATGCAGATCCACAGTAAAGATGAATTCTTGAAGGAAGTTGAGATCGTGACTACAGGGATCAGCGATTCCAGCCACGTAGTCTTCTTCCGTGTCACTATGCCAGGAGATATCAAGAGGCTTGTAGAGAGGTAGTTCCTTTAATCTTTGGGACGAATCCAATCCAAACAGGGTCACATCAACTCTTGCATCCATAGACATCGAGCACAGGTCACCACCAACAGACCCGTCGGACGAAAGTCCATCTTCTCCATCCCCAAGCGCCTGCGCTTTCGGTTCCACTTCAGTGGACTCACTCGGAGAAGACTGTTTCAGCTCCGCAACTATTTGACATTCTCCTTGTTCGCTCCTCTCCTCATTAAACCTTGGCTCATCCTCCGGATGGTTAAGCTCCTTTTCGGTGACACCGGTCTCCATTCGATCTGCAGTCTTTTCTTCCACTTGGCTCTCGCTGCTTCCTTCAATTTCTTCTGTGATAACTTGGATGTCTTCAGTTTTGTTAACTTCATCTTTTAAAATTTCTTTCCACGATGAAATTCCTTTCTTCAATTCGCTCTTCATGTATTCAAATCCGGTTTTCATTTCTTCCGTGAAGGCTTCCATTTTTTGCAAAAGTTTCTCTTGTCCGGCTTTCATCTCCTGTTCCATTCTTTCTTGTCTTTTCTCCATTTTTTCTTGTCTTTTCTTCATTCTTTCTTGTCCTTGCTTCATCAAATGCTCCATTCTTTCTTGTCTTTTCTCCATTCTTTCTTGTCCAGCTTCCATAGATTTCTTCATCTCAGCCAACAGAGCCAGTAACTCACCATTACCGCTATCAGCCATTTTTGCTTGGGATCTCGTCAGCACCATGCACTATTAACCACTACCCCACTTCTGATGACACCAAATGTTGCGAAATTTTCTTTACCGGGGTTCGTTTGGATAGTGGAAGTGA
>JAPMOR010043295.1:21521-42137 GCA_026543865.1 Argiope aurantia
AGTCGCTTCCGACTCCTCCGTCTTCTACTTCTCCGACTCTGGCTCGGGATACTGACATGACTGTCTTCGACGACTCTGTCGTCTCCCTTCTCCGCTCCGTCTTCGGACTTCTCGTCGTCTCGACTACTGGCTTCGTCGTCTCTCTGGCAGCGGCGGTCGCTTCCATTTATATGTCTCAGGAGGCGGGGCTAGAAGCCTCTCAACCAATCAGGAACGTTCGATGCGTATCTCGGTTCCTACTGAACGGATCGGGAAAATTCTCAAAGTTTCGGGTATTATCTATTTTGGCGCCAAAGTCGCCAAATTTGTCGCCAAGTCGCCAAATGGTCGCCAAGTTCTGGGACCTCCGACTCGCTAGTCCCATTCAGATGACTGTAAAACTTTCTTTCTATTGATGGAATAAACTATGCTGGGAAGCCGAATTGCAGGTTTGTAACAATATATTATTTATGAATATGTAGTTTTTCCCTAAAGCTTTGCAATGGAAAAAAAACTTTAAATTCACCAAAGTTTCAAATGCAGCGATTCATTAATGGGGAATGTGTTATGAAATAGTGACAAGTAATTCTTTGGCGAAAGATTTAATCCTTAATTGATAACAATCATTATGCTTTCCTGATTTAAACCATTTGAACTCTATTTTGAATTTATTGCTTATATTTACAAACTGTCTCGTAAATGACATTTTTTTTACTTATTCGTATAAAATGAATAGAGAAAGTATTGCAGTCGTCAAAAAATTCAAATTTGGGATTTTGACGAATCTCTACATTTAACACTTCTTTGAATTCGAAAAATAAATTTTTGGTATTATCTGTAAACATTAAAAATAAAAAAAAACCCAAAAAAACTTGAAGTTAGACAACTGAAAATTTGGTTTATGATTATTGCACCATTTTTATAAATATATGAAAAACTTTGTGGGAATTTAATTCAGAGGACGTTTGTCTAACAGCACGACTATAAGTTAAAGCAGTAACTACAAAAGGAAAAGTGCTAATAATAGAGCTACGAATAAAATTAGGTGCATGAATTTCACATCTAAAATATATTAATCAGGGGATTGACTTTCTATCGTTTGTCATTTCAGAAACATGGAAACATGATTATATATATATATAATGACTTATATATATAAAAAATTGGTATGTGATTCTGTGGTCTGTGACCCTGCATTAAATTTTGGGTTAAGTCGATTAGAAAAAAGGTAGTCAAACTATTTATTCTGCTGATAGATTTGTAGTGCTTTGGTTAAAGAGAACTACAGATTCACTAAAACTGTTAGATTCACGCCAAAGCTCCATATTTCGTATTTTTTGTCAATAATGCCATGCAGTTATTTGCGGCCTTTCCCTTGGTTCACAATTTTATGTAAAAAAGAAAAATAAGACGTTTATTGGAAAGAGTGGGAGCACATTTTGGGGAGAGCGCTTCCTCTGATTTATCTCAGGGTCATCAGTTATAAAAGATTTTATCTGTAGAAATAAATGTTTGTATAATGTACACTTGCTCCTGCTTTGTTTTATAGTGTTTACTACAATGAATTCTGCCACATTTGCAAACAACGAAATTAGTTGTAATTGTTGGTCTGCGTTAGAAGAATCCTTAAAGAATCGTGTTATTGATTTTTAATTCTTATGAAATGACGTTCATTAGGACATACCAGAAAGAGGTAAATTTGCCAATACATCGTATCAAACGTAATAATAACGCACAAATAAATAAATAATAATTAATTAGATAATTAAATCTTATAAATCTTATAAATAATAATTAATTAGATAATTAAATCTTTTTGGGGAGAAATATCATTTAAAGTGAATTAAATAGGTATAGTTTGTTGTGGATGTAGGCCTAAATATGGCGATATGCCAGCATGCAAAATAACTCGATTTAACAGTGGCAAAAAGAAACATACTTAATTTCGAACAGAATAATATCATTATTACTATTTAGAGAATTTTAAGAAGCACTTCTAGAGACAAAGGATAAAACGATGAATATTAAGACATCCTTCTTGCATGTAAAAGCAATACTGTTAAAATAAGATATAGATAGCACCAATATACACATTGAACAGAAAGTGGTAGATACCAAAAAATATTACTTTAATTTCTAAATGTAATAGTATTTTAGAATTGACTTGATTCTTCACAAAATCATATCAAATAGATGTCCTATCAGAAATATAGACGATTATTATTTTTATTTAAAGTAAAAAACAGCAGATTTTTAAAGTAAAAAGTATTGTGTAAAGAAAGTTCTTGCTTTAAAAATTAATAGATTTTTGCATCTAGATTTAAAAACAAACAAACATAGCAATAATTATGATTGAAATATCTATTTCTGAAATATCTTTATTTTTTAATTATTTTGTTTTTAAGTATAAACCTTGCTTTAAAAATTAATAGATTTTTACATCTAGATAAAAAAAACACAACAATAATTGTGATTGAAATCTCTATTTCTGAAATATCTTTATTTTTAGTTATTATGTTTTTAAGTTTAAACCTTTTCTATAAAAAAAATCCATTGTTGGGATATGCCAATCGTGATATTACTTAGAAATAAATTTCAAAACCTTATTTTCAAAAGCTTGCTGATCCTCAGATAAGTAACACCACTCATAGGTGTATTAGAAGATGGTGAAAACTTCCCTCAAAAGCTTTCCAATTATTCAGCACAAACGACTCTCCAGTTTAAAAATGGATAATAAAACTTCAGTAAATGTCGAGATCTAATCTTGTCTTGTTTTAGTATAGTTTATAATATGCGATAAGTTGGCTTTTATGATGCCATTAAGTTTTTCATTGAAACAGCAATTCAGAAAGGAGCCGTGATTTTAGAATCAGTTAAGTAACCACAGAAGGGAAGGCAATTTAAGTTGCGCGGATAAGCGAGAGTTTTATAATAATGAGATAAAGATTTCTAACTTTTCAATACATGAGATGTATCGTTTTGATTTGTTGCAAAAAGGATTTTAACATTTGTTGTTATGTAAAATAAATGCAAAAGAGGAGTTTTCTAGTATCATATTGATTAAATTAAAGGATTTACAGACGAAATTTCCATTTTCTCCACTTTTCGGTTTTATACATATCATTTAAAATATGTATTTGTTGATTAGAATAAAGTTTAAATTTAATACATTCCTTTAGAAAAAGGATAAAAACACTTTACACTAATATACCTAATTAGAATAATGTCTTAAAGTCGTAAATATTTTGCATGTTCTATAAGACAAATGTGTAAAATTATATGCATGGTTGTAATTGAACTAAATTACTAGAACATATTGATTAATCTATTTATTTATTTGAAACAGTATCTATAAAATATTCTGATTGTATGTTGTAAGTTAAAAATAAGATTTGTGCTTGAAATATTATTGAAAATATTAAAAATGACGAATAATCTTCTGACATTTTTATTACGTTTTTGGGTAATAAGAAAGAAAACTAAATTTATTCCAATGAAAAAATTATGTTTGAAGATTCAATTTTCTGAATAATGAAACTTCAATAAGTAAATGTATCTATTTTCTTCTTTTTTTTTGAGATAATAATACGTTAATACTCAAAACTGTAAGTTATATTGGATAAAATCGGATTTTTTTCGAGAAAGTAAATTATAATATATATTATAAATTCTTATCTCAACAAAATAAGGCTTTAGATAAAATGGCCTTGAACGCGCAGCATGACTCAGTTTCCCGCATCTCGGGGAGCGCAGAGAAATAGAACGAGAGTAGCTCCGAGGGACAGAGTGCGAGATGTTGTTGTGTGTCGAATAAAGATATATTTTTGATGTAAACGGAGAGTGATTGTTTCCCAACCTTTACATGGAGTCAGATTATGACAATAACATTATGGATTTATCAATCCTCTTCAAAGCCATATGCTATTTTTAAGGTAAATGCCCTTTAAGTCATCAAAGAATCCCGATATCAACGAAGAATTAGAGGATACATGGCGATTCCAGTAGCGATTTGAACATACGATTAGAATTATATACTGTCAGATGTCTCTTGAATGATTTTTCTGAGATTAAATGTTCCGAGATTTGTCCTAAAATAGCCTTAATTTTTCTTTCAAATAAGGTATTAATCTTTGGAAAAAAAGAGGAAATAATGAGATTTTAGAATTCATTAATTCAGTTTAAAAGCTAAATGATGATTCCAAAGGAGGTATTCTTCAAAATTGCAATATTTATGACTGCCACTTTTTTTAGTTATATTTTCTTTTCCATTTGTTCACATAAAGAAAAGTAATTCCTTTATGCGCCATTCCACATTATAATAAAACAAGGCATAATGAATTTATCTTTTTTAGGCATGTTGGAGATAAATTCTAAATGTATTCACGTTTTTTTAAACTGTTCCCAAAAGAAATTTTTTTCTTATCTTTAAAATATATTCTTCTATTATCATGAGTAGAATAAGTCGAAAGAAAATTAATTTTTTACTTCGTGACAGACTGCGTTGAAAATAACTCCAATTTGTAACAAGTAAGTGGAAAAATACATCTAGCCAGACGAGGCAATAGACGAATTTTCAAATGTTTTTGCTTTTTATTTTTGTCTTTATACCTTTCCTACTATTTACTTTGCTGACATACACAGTTTTTGATTTGATTTCAAAGCGATATTTTTTTAGATAGCAAACAAGGGATTTCTGAAAGTGATGAGTAGGTGAAACAGCAATGATCTGCTAAAAAATTGAATCATGGTTTGTTTGCTTTCTCAATCTAGCGTTATATGAAAAATATCAATGTGTTTTCAAAGCTCTGTTGGAACAATATTTATTTTCAGATAGAATGTTTGTCCGAAAGTAAAGGCAATTTATTTTCTCTGACAATTTACAATTGTAATATATATATTTTATTTTGAGTAATTGCTGAAGGAAAAAAGATTTCACAGCGAATCTTAAGTCATGGGATATATTATGTTCATATTTTTAAATTCAAATTATTCCAAATAGTCATTAAATAAAATGTTTGTATCAGTATTTCTTTTCCTGAAATTTATCTTAAAAATGTTAGTTATTTAGATAAAACAATATAATTCGATTTCTAATGTTTATTTCTCAATTGAGTGTACAGGGTGATTATAATTAAAGTTCCACTTTGAAATGGTCATAAAAGGAAAACTACTGGACTAAATGCTCTCAAACTTGGTAATAAATGAAAGGAGGTCAAGGGAAATTTCTTTTCTGCTAAAAAAGTTCAAAAACTCACCACCAGGAGAGAAATGGCGCTGCATGAATTATTGTTAAACAAAATAGGACAAGAAGACATTGGTTTAAAATGTGTTTAATCATTTCTGAAATGTGTTAGCGAAGCATGTTGAATGTGTATTATCTCAAAAGGGAAGGGGAAAATGAGTGATTAAAAATTAAAAATTGAATCATTGCTATCGTCTGCCAATATTAATCACACTAATTCCACTGAAACTATTTTTCTTTAGCTAGCGGAAATTTCCTTTTATATTTTTGTCTTTAAAAGAGCATTTTAAAGCTTATTTCAATTCTAATTTGAAAATGAAATCCTATATTTAATAGAATCCTTACAGAGAAAACATTTGAACCAATGTCTAAGAAGAAAACCAGGTAATGTCTTAAATCATATCACTAATTAAATCTTTTTAGTTATAGGAAAGTTTGGTTTGAAAGTGCTTTCTACTAGTGCTAAAAACAAATATTTTTAAATACCAAATATATAATGATAAGATAAAAAAGTATTTGAAAAAAATAATCTGAACCCACAAAAGAAAATAATTTCTGGAATATGTTTTGAAATTATTTTGCATACACATTACCAGATCGATGCAAAATCAAATGCTTGAAATATGAAATTAAGGCGATACTCTGTTTTTTCGTAACATTCATTCAAATGATGAATCTCGCGTACTATTTTAAATAAAGAAGAAAATGCAAATGATTAAGGCATATCGTAGACAAAGTAAGGATGCTAAATTTACAAAACTGAATGGTGAGGTAATCACAGGAAGCTTCCTATTGTCTTCTGTTCAGAACTTTTGATATCACACTTTGCTTTTCGGAAGAAGATAAATAACTCCATTGTGTTTCAAACAGAAGATGCAGGAAAATGGTCTTTGTCTTATTATGAGGCATCTTCAGAAAATCTACAGCGCAATTTGATTGTAAAGCATAAAGCTTTGATTTTCTGCTTCCAATAGCATTGAAGGAAAAGAATAAAATCAATGATCTTCCAGGAGCTATTATAAGGAACTTCTTCCTATGTGTTCGTTATATACGATTTTGTTAAAATTTTTTTTCAGTTTTAGGTTTTATTTTTCCATTTAGGCTTTATGTTCTTCAGAATTTAAAGAACGTAAATGTATTCTGTTTTGTATTGTTTTATGAACCATTTATAGAGTTATGCATAAACAAAAAAGCACATATTTCGTTAAGATAGTTTCATTACTTATGCCATTTTCATTCTTATATATTAATTATGGTTTTACATAGAGCCAGACTTTAAAAAAAAGTTAGTTAACTATTTATCTGTAATGCCAAATAGCAAAATCTTAAAAAGTGTAGAATTATGAATGATAATTCGTTAGTAAAAATCTAAGCATGATTTTAATTGATTTTTTTTCTTTAATTTGTACACTGAACTTAGAGAAATTATAGTTAAATTAGGATCCAATAATTACCAATAATTATCTATTAATAAATATGAAGGGCAATATTTATGCTTTCTACCGAAATTCAAATATAGATTTCCTTCAAAGTTTTCATATACTATGAAATGTTAGAAAACATATAAAGAAGATTCTTAGATATTTTTCATATATTAAATATTAAAACAATATTTATTACTTTAAAAATATTGTCCTGTGTTATAAAATTTTATTCAGAACAACGTGCTTTTAAATGTGGATAAAGAGTAAAAGTCAGCACTGAAAATGGTTTCAAATTTTATTCTATTACATTGATAACAGAGTTTAGATTAAAAATGATTTATTACAATTTGATATAAAAAGATACATTTTTTTGAAGTAACTTTTTTATTGCGCTTATCATATAGATATTTTCAAATATTTCATTTAATAAATATGGTTTACTAATAATTTAATAGCTTTATTTATCATATGTTTTGAATTATTTAATTAGAAATAACGTTTTCTGCAACAGAATATGTCTGAAAATATCGAAAAGAAAAAATTAAATAAGGTTTTGAAGCTAGAAAATTTTAAACTTAAAAAAAATGATTTTTCAGTTATTTTAGAATATATTTTTTCCCTCGTGAATAAATCTCTGTTAAGATAAATTCTTATAAAGGTTAAAACTTTTGATTGACCTACTCTGTCAGCTATTATTTTAAAAGAAATAACAACAAAAACGAAGTAGCTCTGCTTTGTGCAGAAAATGGAAAATATAGACAACAATTAGCAGTGAAATGGAAAAACTCGTGCAATTTTCTTCTCTGGCCACGGTATGAATCACCGTGTATTTAGTATTCGTCATTTGAGTGGAGTTAATTCGACCCTACACCATTATCAGAGAAACTGGAAGAGATTATCATACTGAAAGCTTTTTTTCTCTGTATAGAGGTATGGAGAAGTCTGTATGATAATATGGATCTCTATATTGTTGAAATGTTTTTTTTTTCAATTCATGAACCCCAAGGCTATACATCGGAATTTCCCCCAACTAGTTTTTTTATTCAATAAAATAAGTGGTGATTTCGGGAAGTTATAATGGAACCCTAAGAATGCTAATTGATTCTTTCTTTCATTCTTGACCTACGTTATCTTCCTTTTTAACTCCATCACTGTAAAATAGTATGGATATAAAGAAATCTAAAATGGAAAATCTGATAGTGCTCCGAAAAAAATTCCAAAAATAAATATTATAAATATCTTATCACGATGTACGATTCACACCTGATATTTCTGCTCTCACTGTCACTATTCAAACCTGATATTTCAATGTATGCTCCGAAGCAGACAGTGATATAAATTTTAGACTTTTAAGAAATATCAGGTTTGAATCGTGCATCGTGATACGATATTTATAATATTTATTTTTACATACATATGAAGTGTTTTGATAAAATTCCTGTTCCCTATGCTCAACTTTCGAGAAAAAACGAAGAGTGAAATAATTTCGTGATAAAAAAGTGTAAAATTAAATATTATAAATGATATGCATTTAAGATCTATAATTAATAGAAATAATTTGGTTAAAGTTAATTCCGATTGATTTAAATATTAATTTGTTTTTTCAAGTTTGCAGATCTAATGTTTTCATTTGTTTTGAAAATATAAGAATTATGCCTTCTAATTGCAGCCAAATTCTCAAGTGAAAAAATTACAATTTTGAAGAGAAAAATTCATCTGATCAAGGAATAAATTTTGCTATATTGTATTTGCTAAAAATACTTTAGAATGACTGATATATTTTTTTTATTTAAAGTTCAGATACAAGCAAAGCTTTATTATGATATGATGATCTAAGTATATATTTGAAAATATTTACAAATTCGTGAACAAATATTGCATTTAACCTTTAAAATTAGATATTTCTTGCATTATTTTACTTTTTAAAAATAATTTCATTTAATTACTGCAATAAATCCTACATAAAAATTGCCCTTTGCCATATTTATAACAAATTATTTTATAATTATAACAATTATATTTATGCAAATGTCATTTAAAAAATAGAACAATTTCCAAATTTTACTTTCACGGATATATTTAAAAAAAATATTACATATATTGACATGTATGGAGCCTACGAATTCATATGGTTCAACATTAATTATTCAATTTTCATCCAATTCATTTCTCTTTTAAACTATTCATTCATAATATTAACTTCTGTCCGCATCGAATGACCATCATGAATCTTAGCAACATGGTCATAAATAAACATGATGCAGAGTTAATTGTAGTCCATTCATAAGAGAAACGAGAATTCCATTCTTTGAATATATGAGGTTGGTATTTAATCATCGCTACACATTTCTAAGATGAAACGGCTTTATTCCTGAAAGAGTGTCATTGATTCATTTTAATTGCACTCACAGTGTTCCCGAGTTTTATCTTGGAGTCATAGCTTGTGAAACTTAATAGAGCACAACATGATTCGACGTAGCTATCAAATCATGGTAATTAGACAATAGTTGATTTCTAGATGCCTGGTGGGCTCTTGGAAATTAGACCGTACTGATTCAATGGAACGGAGGTTGCAAAGCAGTTGGAGAGTTATTAACACGAACAGTGGAAACTCACTTTATGGTAGTTGAGCGGTGTGAAATACATATGAAGAGTCTAGCTTTGTTTACGTAGCCAAAATGAGAGTTTGATTAATTTTTAAATATTTAGCACTAATGGGAACTGCATTAATTATAATAATTCTTTATTTTCAGGGCTACTGATATGAAAAATTGAGATGTACTCTGTTGTATATAGAATGTATATAGTATGTATGTATATAGAATGTATATAGAAGCGGGAAAATATAAGATGGAAGGGTGTTAATTTATAAATAAAAAAAGTAAATGCATGGAAAAATTCATCTTTAAGAATCTGATTGTATTAAATAATAAGGATGATTGCAAATATTCGACTTCTTTAGTTAATTACGTAGAATTGTTGAATATTTAATGGTGTGGTACAGAACATATAAGATTCTCTAGAATCTTTTGTTTCATCCTGTTGACGTTGATTCTTATATCAAATTTTCAATTGAATCACATAATCGATATTGGGTTCAATAAAACGGTAATAATAATATATAGATGTCTGTAACATAGGAATTTGTTGAATTTGTATTAAAAATGAAGCAGCATGCATTAAAATCAATATATGATATGATATTCATAGAATATGTATCAGATTTTTAGTAGATTTCTGGTCATTTACAGTGAAAACCATGGGTGAAATTAGTTTTGTTGCGTATTTTAGTTTAATTTTCAGAGGACACCTCAGAATTCAGTTATGATGTTTGGTCTTTGCCACCCGGATGGATACATAAATGATGTGGGTCGTCTACCACCTTCAGAAGATGCGACGTACCTCCCACAATGTTATAATTCTTTTTTTTTTTTAAAAAAAAACTCATTTTAATTAATTTTTAAAGTTCATATCCTCAGTGAAAGTACAAAAAGAAGTATTTCAAAAATTTCTATAAAAATGGAATACGTTACCTTTATATAGACAATTCGCCAAAGACAAAAAACAAAAAGATTTCTAAGATGCAAAGAAGAATTGTACTATCATCACTTCAAATTAACTGTTTAAAGTTTAAATGTATTTTAGTTTTCATCACATATTTATTTCAATTTTTTTTTTAAATTATAATTTTTATAGTTTATATTCCTTGTATTTAAAATACTACATAACCTACTATCCATATTATTGACATTTGATATTTGGCATCAGTAAAAGATATTAACCCCTTATTCACAAACGTTACTTAAAAGTACTGCTAAAATAAAGTTGATATCTTCATAATATGTAAGCGTTTCCGAACGGTATTCGAAAGAACATAAAAAGTGTAGCTCAGATAGTAAGCAACAGATTTAAGTTAAAATCAAAAATTAAAAATCGTTAATTTTGAATTATATTATTATAGACATTTAATTAATTAAAAAGTTTTTCCCTTTTTCCTGGCTTATTCTGCATTAAAACTAATGCTGTAAAAATAAAACTGGAAAGTTGATAAAATAATTTGGTAAATTAAGGGTTAAGAGGCACTAAGCAGAAGATTTCGCCTCAATACAACTTATTCAAAGAATATCCTTAACCTTATTTTTGACTAACTTTTATTTTAATTCTTTCAAAATAAAGGTTGTCTTCTTCCCTTTTTTTAATTTGGTCAAGAATGAAAATTTCATCTAATTGTGGTGTAAACACTTTCCTTTTCGTTTTTTCCTGTTGCCTCGATCGTTTGGTCAAATGCATAAATTTTTGGATTTAATTATCTAAATAAAGAAAATGGAAGTGACGAACGTATGCAGAGTTTTTATTTAATTAATTACTTTCTGTTTTTAAATCTGACTGTATCAGAAATTCTGGAATTTCTAAACATCTACGATAGAGTATTGTTAATGTTTAGAAATTGTGTTACACAAGTAGTTTAAAGTTGGTAACACAATTAGTTATTTATTATTTTGAAATCATTAATAATAAATCAGATTTTATTTTAAAGTTTCTATGTATTTATAAACGGAATTAAATGAGACTAAAATTAGAGAAAAACTTCTAAAAAAATAGTGAAAATGAAAAATATCCTATTTACATAACCAAAGATAACAAAGAAAAGAATAAGAAAAATAACTTATTGGAAGAAACACGATTTCCCAATAAGTCTATTTATATTTTCCCGTTTGTATTCAAAATGTATACTAAGAAAATTCGACTGCAAGATTTTGATGAATCTACACTTTTTAGACTTCCTTGAATAAGAACTTAATATGTCCTTGAACTTAATAATTCTAAAATGCAAAATGCTTAAAGGATAAATTTTTGTAAGCTATGATTAGAGAATATGGAGAATTATGTGAATAATTGCTTCATCATTATGAACACATTTTGTTAAAAAATTATTCGATAACCTTATTCGCCAGTAAAAACCTCTAATATTCCTTTAAAAACAACTGCCATTAAGGCACTGAGAGTAGCTGACTCCGTGACAGAATCAAATATACGAAATCATTGGTGCGAAAATCGATTCCACCAAAAATCGAGATGCACGGGTAGTATGCATTTACTAAATATAGACACATAACTACATTTAGTGTTAGTTCACATTCTACTTTACATATTGAATTTTTTTTCATTTCTTGGTATTTTTTGCTCACTTCTCATTTAAATATAAATTTATTATTAAATACTGGAACTAGAAAAACATTTATATAAATCGAATTCACCTTCAGTTGTTTCCTATCTATTTCTCATTGGAATAGAGCGACATAAATTTTAAACCGTGAAATCTAAGTGGAAATAATACTGAAAGTTTTACAATTTCCTTCTTATGTATTAGAATGCTGTTTTATATTTATGATATACATTTGATATATAACGTTTAGATATACACTTTTATGTTATTTTGATATTTAACCAATTTTGATTTTGATGTTTGCTTGAAAATGACAAATTCTTTTGTGGTGTAAAAGAGTAAAATATAATTGTAATCTGACGAGACAAAGCTTTTGTTTTGCACTCAACTATAATTTATTCCTTAGAATTTTAAACATTTGAAAGAAAGTAATTGAATTGATTTCAAATTTTGGAGAAAGGAAATGTGAAATCTTTCTAGCCTAAACTTGTTAACAAAATTTAGAAATTTCATTTTGGTTCTGTAATACCAGAAGAAGAATGCCAAGAGCAGAGAAAATGAACTTGAAATTTGAATAACCCTACACTCGAAAGAACAGGAATCTATTGGAAAAAATATTGGAGTTTCACATATTCCTCAAAACATTATTTAATTGCGATAAAGCTTCTTTTTTTCCTTGCTTTCTTCGATGCGAATTTAATGAAAGGCAAAAGCAGACGAAAAAATTATTTCCGTTTGTGACTCTTTCCGCAGTTATGGTTGAAGTTAATTCAATTCACGTATTCTGTTAAAAAGAGAAAGAGAAAATTATTATACATTGCTGTCTTCCTTGTCGTTCCTCGGTTTAACAGTTTTTGACAAAATTGAGGTTAAAAAATTACTTTTATTGTTTGTTATTGAATTATGCAATTGAATTAACATATGAAAGGAATTTGGTTATTGAAATCTGAAAATGGAAATCGTGTATGGTTTTGTCTTTATTTTTGTAATTATTTTAACAAAGAAGAAGGTTTTTGTAAAAGAAAAGATTACCGTAAGTTGAAAAAATTAAGGCAACAGACTCGTAATTCAGATGACCGTTTTTGATTCACGTATTATATATTCTTATTTTTAAATTTATAATTTATAATTAGCAGTTACATAATATACATTTTATATTAAAGATCAGTTCTCACACAAAAAGTGCCAATTAAGTAAATGGTAGAGAACAGTTAAATGATTAAGAGCATAGTCTAAAATATGAAACGATACAATTATGCGAAGATTAAATGCTTTAATTCTGGAATAATTGGTTCTTTTGTAATATTGCAACTTAACAATGGAATGAAATCAAAACTTGTAAAAATATAACTAAAAAAAGGCTTTAGCTATCCATTTGTCTATTACAAAAATTATTATTAATACGAATTTTTCAGAATATTTTTTGTAATCAATAATTAAAAATATTCATATTAATTGTTTTAAATAATAAAATAAATTAGGTACCTTTTCGCAGATTTTTTTTTATTTCGATTGATGATAATATGTTTTTCTAAGCAAAGAATTTTAATTTCATAGTAGTCGTCATTTAGTATTGAATATTTGAAATTCGTTGCAGAATTTCATAATATTTATGACAATGTATTAAAAACAAAAATTCATAAATGTTTTTAAAAACGCACTTTTATTAATTTCCAGCATACAGAAATACATGTTTGGGGGAAAAAAATCTTTATCCTTTTAACTTCAGAATTACCTTGGTTAAAATCGTGCTACTGATGTTTAGGTGCAGTAAAACGGCTATGGGTTAAATTACTACAATATTTCAAATAATCCATTCAGTTGCTGTTTCAGTGTATTTAAATTTTAAAAAATTAAATCTCAAATTTGAAAGTAAAATTTGCTAATACACTAGAGTAGATGAGGGCGAAATATGTTTATCATGTCGAATGAAAAGATTAGAGAGGAATAAGTATTTTGATCTATCCTGCATTTCATAGATAAAAAAAGAGCTTTAACTTATGATAAAATATAATGGAAGACGTCTTTATTAAAATAAATTCCTTATTTATTTTTTTCATATAAGAAAAAAAAGTTGGCGTAAATATAAAACAAGATAATTAATTTCTTTAAGAATTTTAATAATATCTTAGACGAAATTAAAACGAGGGACCTAATTACAAGTCCAATTTATTTACAATGGAATAGGGATTTTTAAATGTCTGAAACCATATGGAATATTTTAACAATTCATTTTTGATTTAGGAACTAACCAAAATCTCAAGTATTTTGAGAATTTACTTAGCAGGAGGTTTCATTCAACAAAATTACTAACAAAGAATCTCATCAATTGTTACATTGTCACTACTTCCATCAATTGGAAACTCTGAGAAGAATCTCAAGAGAGACCAATTAAATTACCTGAGTGCGATAACCGGGTTATTGATGAATTCTGTAACTCTTTGAACTGCCGAGACTTCAATTACATAATGATAGACTTTTGGCCTCTTAAATGTCCTGATATGTACAAATTCAAATTTCATAGAAACTGAGGGGATTTTCTATGTTGTGAAAATATTATAATTTTTTTCAAAAGTAAAGCGCAGTGGAATTCAACTTTAAAACTGTAAGAGTGTTGAATTCGTCGCCGGAAATTAATATCTAAACTGCTCTGTAAATGGCAGCAAAAAGAATTTTTTTTTTCACTTCTAAAATATTTAAGTGATCTTTATCATTTATCCAATAATCAGTATACCCGTAATATTATGAATGACGAAATATTATGGTAAAATTGATGAAACACGGGCGAAAACTAATCAAAAATTGATTGATTTTATATCACGAGGCTTAAATCAGCGACTATTACCTAATTTCGTAAGAAAATTTCGCAACACTTGTTTAATTCATTAAATGATTATCTTACATCATTTAGTCATTTATCTTGCATTGAAATGAATTACTTTTGTCATCTATTGAAGAAGAAAAGAGATTAAAATAGAAGAGATTTTAAAAATGAAAAAGAAACATTAAAACTATCGCTGTTCGTGTTTTATTTATACCAATGCTTTAGAAATAAATATGTGTTTATTTTAACGTTTTCGTTTTAGTTCTTCATAAACAAAAGTTTATTTAGACTGTGCATTTTAGATTGTCATCTACGTTTTATAATGAAAAATAAATTGCAAAATTTCATTCTTATAAATATGAAACATACTAAAATCGTTTAAGAATGAAACGCCAGTTTAAAATAAAATCACAGAAAGGACCTAATTACTTATACAGTGTATTTTTAAATAACTTAGGAACCTTTTAATAACTCAGCCGTAACTGATTTCAATTAGTTGCCAGTTAGAAGAACGCATTTTATTTAGAAACAGTTTTGCATAAACCTATTTTCTTTCTTTTAACTGAAAATAAATAAATAATAAATCAAAGGAGAATTTGTGTGAAGCTTCTCTAAGTTAAAATCTTATTACAAGAAGTAATTTTGGCATTAATGTAAATATTTAAAAAAAGGGAAAAAGAAAAGGAAATTTAAAATAATAAAGGAAAATGAGGAAAATTTAAAAAGGGGAAGAAAATGGAATTTTTAATTGAATCGAGTCATAATATTTTGATATGAACCAAACATTTTAAAGTGAAATTAATTTGAATAGTTTTAACAATTTCTGCCAAACCCATTGCTGAATTTTAATTTTTTTCGCATAGAATGAAAAGATTGCTCTTGTATACTAATTAATGCTTTACTCTTGCTAGTTTTATAGAATTTAGAAATTCGGATTTTTTCCGAACATGAAAGAAAATACATATTTAATAAGATTAATTATCTTTACTGATACACATATTTTATATATTATAAGGAAGAAATTTTCTTTATACAAGGGAATCGATATTTTTTTCTTCATTTTCATAAAACGTTCTTAATTGAGAGAAAGATATGATTAATATTAAATTCAATAAATGACATAATTGTTTCCTTTTCATGTGCTCGAAAATGTTATTTAAAAGTTTTGTTTCAAAAGTAGAAATTGAACACTTTTTTATGGATAAGATATTTCAGTAATAATCAAGTAATTCCCAAGTCTTACTTTGTTATGTAACATAATACAATTAAAGTAATTAAATTACTTCAGAAATTTTATAGCTTTATTTTAAGGAAACATGTTCTCTAGATTTTGTCATGAAATTTATTTGTTTTTAAAAAAAATCCCAAAATCTTTATACATGTCAACAACATAGAAATAATTTTATAAATCAGCGGACCTTAAAAACTTATATTTTTAAATTTATCATCCATGATATAAATAGTGATACATGAGAAAGGATGAAAAGGTTTCGAATTTTTCAAAAATTCCTTTCATAATTTATAAATATCTGAACATGTTCGAAATACTTTTATGCCCACAGTTATGGGATGATAGCAAAAATTTTATTTTTAACAAGGTAAGATCCTATTCCATTGATGTTCAGATGTTCATAACCTAAAGAGAAGCTTTCACAGCCATACAGCATTGATGTAGTTAACAATGATTTATCCATCATCATTTGGCTACCAGTTTCTCAGAATCTTACCAAATGTTATTATTATGGTTTTATCCAAAAAAAAATGTTTATATGCCCCTGATGCCGAAAACATTCTTTGAATGCATGGACCCTGCATTAAGCATTATTTTAAGTATCCAAATACCACAAAATGTTGTTATATACTGTTATGATTATTTGCTGCAAAGAATACATTTGGAACTCAAATTTGACAGACTTATCGCAAATAAATTCAGGTTTAACAACGAATCAATTGCAGTTATTGAATTGGTTTATGGAGATATATTTTTATATAGAACACAATCTGGACCAATTTAACTAAAATTCCTCTTGTAAGGAAGGCTGCCAATTTTCGTGTAAGTGAGTCATGTTAGACATTTACCTCATGCGTTATTGTGGCTTTGATCAATAGAAGATACCAAACTTCATCTTGTAATGAATAATAGGACGACCGTATAGAAGGATCGGAGTAACTCTAACACTAAGAATCTACATTTTCTAAAATTAATTATTTACGGTTAATTTCAAAGATTAGACCTTCAAAATGAATTGTATAGTCTGTTTAAGGACATTCCAAAAAAATTTGGTCAAATATTTTTATAATTTATAATTTATAATTTATTATAATTTATAATTTATTATAATTTATAATTTATTATTTATAAGTTTTACTAAATCATTACGTACTTTCATAAACAGATCAAAAATAGATTGGAAAATATTATTGTTTACAGTATATCAAAGTGTATTCTTAAAAGTCAACGTAAGAACTATAAGGCAATTCATTTTAAATACATATTTTGATAGAAAAAGAAAATATTGTTAAATTAAATCAGAATCTTTAGCGAGTGTTTCTTAAATGACATTAAAACTGCAAGAATACAAAACTATCATAAATAAATTATTCAACTTTAAATTTATGGCATTCATGGCTAAATATTTTATATAATATTATTAAAGCCTTTTAACCTTTTTCTAAAAAAATAATACAATATATTTTTAAGTTTTTTTCTTCTACTTAATAAACTAATATACTGTTTCGATGACAGCATATATTATAAAGTAATAAGAGCTCCATGTAGCAAAATATAAAACTTGAAACCCAAATTTAAACGAAGTATAAATTCATGGTAAAAATGAGTTTACAATGTCGCTCTCGAGCTTGCAGTGCCTATAATAGAATTCGACTGTGAATTGGTACATTTTGAAAATAGCTAGAGTAGGATTGTTAATATTAATATAACAACGTTATTTGCTAAATTATTAGTTAAGAAAAGAAAATTCAAGTTTATCAAGCAACAAATGTCTATATAACGAATGTTAGAATTACTTTATAAACCGGAAAAGCACACATTTGAGATTAGCTCTTCGTTTTTCCTCCTCATCGCATTGTAATCAGGACAAATCAGAAAGAACGGATAATAAAATAAACCTAGATACATGTCCTTCCTGCATGAGAGTATAGCTTTTCTTTTTTTCCTCTTCTTTTTTTTAAATTCAACTTTCCTTATCTTATAGCTTACAGGTAGTGAAAGCTAATATTGAAAAGATTGCATAAAAAACATAAAGACAACTAAAATAAAATTGTAAATAGTTTCTAGTAGCATAATAGAAAATAGCAATTAAAATTCAAGATTCAACAAGGTTTCATATTTGCAGGTCTAAGAGATTTACTCTCTTTCTATTTTTTAATGGGTTTTTCATGTTCATTATTTAGATACAGTTGTTTACAAAAGATCAGCTTTTAGGAATAAACTTTTTTTTATCACTTATTATATTAAAAGAAAACTCGAGTTTAGATATTTAAATTACACCTGAAAATGTTTCTTTAAAGCACAATGCAAAAAAGGAGTTTTTCAAAAATAATATGAACTCTCTACTCTTACTTTTCTTGTGATAAAAGAAAATCCATGTCATCATCCAGTTTCACATAAGCGCATCTGAAGCTAAATTGAGTTCTTATATAAAAGTTTTACTTGGTTACAAAGTATCTACTTTCGCTTGTCACCAGCTGTCGCTAGATCACACGAAGGCCATATAAAGCTCTTGTAGGATAGAAAGGCCGTAAAATGTGAATGAATTTCGAAATATCTTAATAGTGTTTTCTTGTTTCTCTTGAGATACTGTCAGCTGTTTTCCATCAGGTGACTATTTTCCTCCGCTTCACAGTTTCAGTTTTGTAAACAATATTTTTATTTTATGAGCTGTCCTTTTATATTTTTCTGAAAGCGTAAGATCCATGAGATAAGCGCTAAAAATTGCAAGATTTTTAAAATCAGAAATATTCTGTAAATGCTAATTTTTTTGCGTTCAACTAAATATCTTCAATACATTTTACAAAAATAAATACTCATTGAATTTTAGAATAAGTTAAGATTTTAATGAAAACCATTAAAAATGTAAGAGTTTCTAAGATTTTGTTTTAATAAGTAATTTTAGAACCTAGATATTTCATTTTTTGTATTGGTCTAAATATATTTAAAATGTTGTTTTAGTTCTTCATAATATGTACTGGTTCAGTTTCGATAACACTTGTTCTTTACAAAAATGTTCAATGACAAAAAATTTGAATTCCAAAGGATTAGATTAATTGTTAATTTTGATTCCTATTCCTTCAAATTGAGCTTTTATAGTTACGGATTTTAAATCTTTAAATTAATGAGTCCTACATAAACTAAATAATGAATGGGATAGGTTACAATAGAACCACTGCCTTCTTCATCCTGGGCCCACTTACATATTTTTCAAATTTTGCATCCTTATCTGAACCATTGTCAAAAACATAATCTGTTCACCGCAAATTTCAGAAAATTGATGGTGATTGTCAGCTGCTAATGCATCCCAGGCATTTACAAACCACATGTATTAGAGCTCTTCCTCTAGTGGCACACAAATATTGTTCAATATTGTATGTCATTGAACAATATGCAATACTGTATAATATTGAGGAATATTGATTAATATCGTATAATATCGCTCAATATTATACAATATAGTACAATATGGTGCTACTTGGGATACTGAGGACATATCTAATTTAAAAAGAAAATTATCGAAACTCATTACAGAGCATCTATTTTATCGTTTTTAATAAAAATAAAGCATTTATATAGCAGAGAGTTTAAAATAATTTGCTCACATACGCACTCTTACCTTTGTACCTCACTTGTGGCTTAAATTGCTAATGGATTTATTTTCTGTAAATACCTCTGAAAATATCCTATTAAGGCACAGCAGCAATTAATTTAAGACATAATGCCGACTGAATGCACTTTAGTATTTCAGATATGCTTTACATTCTTACATGGTTTAAAATCGTAATAAATATCAAAAATGGGATTCATCCTTTCTTTACGAGGTGAAACATTTTTTTTTAGGATAAGGAATAAAAAAATTATGCATATATGCTTTTTTGTTATGAATGATTAGAATCCATTTTATTTCGTTCGCTCTGATAGTCTGATATTTATTTAAAAGAGAGACAGCAGCACTGGACTTAAACATCAGTACATTTTACATTGGTTTTCATTTGAATAACATTGATTTTTCAAATGTTTGGACCACATGAAAATCTCCAAAATACGTTACCTTAAATCACAAAATATATTCAAGAATGCTCATAATATTTTTATACGCCTTCTTCATTAAATGGAGCGAGGAAGACAAACTGCGAGTTTGAACAAGTGCGAAAGTGATTTCATTAAACTTGCTTTAATATATAACGTTATATTCTCTATGAACTGAATTTAAATTCCGAAATTATTCTTACGATTCAGCACATCATGTATAACATACATCTATTAAATAAAGGAACAGTAAAACCGCTTCAAAGGTGACTACAAATTATTGAAAATAGAAGTATGTTCTGTTAATCCTTCAACATCGCTACTGACCAAATGAGGAATATATTGATACGAGTCCTTGAATAAAGACCACGAAATCTGCAAAAAATAAAAACGTTATGTATGTATTTTTTTAACTAAAGTTTTACAGAATCTTTAGAAAGTTTAAAAGCACATTTATGTAGTTCTTTCCAAAGATACAAGAGCGTGACATAGTATTCCAAAGACGCTGTATTTCGTTAGGTTCTCTTTTCTCTCGACTTGGTTCTGCGAGGTTTCTAGTTTTTATCAATGCTCAAAATACTTTTGAAGAATATTTTCGTTTTAGAACATTAGCTCATGAAGACATCAGACAGATTGTGACGTACCATTTGCTCTGCAACCCGAAAGGTAGTTTCCACAGTAACCTGAGGAACTGGCATTCTAAGAGGTCAATACTGT
>JAPMOR010043295.1:42147-64764 GCA_026543865.1 Argiope aurantia
AAACAAAGTCGATGTGACAAAAAATGCATATATATGCAAAATAGAGAAAAATTCCAAATCTTATAAATTTTTATGCATGAGTTTTATTAATTTTAATGGTTGAAGGAACAACTCAGACCAATAATATATTTTTTATATAAACTGCGACTGTTTCTGAAGCATTTAAACTCATATGTTGTAGTAAAACAATATTATTTGTCATTAAACAAACAAAAAAACCATGCAACGGAAAAGGAAGCTCGCGGAAGAATGAGTAAAGATTCGAAACTTTTAGATTCAAATTTTATTGATGTCCTGTAAAAAACCAAAATAGTCAAATATTTATGTTCGCTGTTGTCGGTTTCATTTCGCTGATAACTATTAAAAAGTTACTTGAATTTTATTTCAACAACTCGGCACTTCACAATATTTTCCTAGACACCCAAACAAATTCGCAAATGTATTCTTAAATTATGCCCTTTATGGCAGGTATTAACTTAATGTTTTGTAAAATGATTTCAGCATTTTTATATTTTCCGGAGTGTTTTTCAAGTTTCTTACACCGCTCACGCATGGCTTTAAATGGAGTTTAAATCTAATAGTTTCATGCGCATCTAATTTTGCGACGGAAGGATAAAAAATTTTCTTGGAGACCTATCAACTTTATGTCAGCTCTGGTGTGTGTGAGCAAAAAGATGAAAAAAATAAAGAGGAAATGTTTCCAAATAATGCATTCAGGCTTTTCAGTTCTTATTTATCTTTGCATTCAACGCCTCATGTACTATTCATATGGTGGATATATAGTCTGGAATATTGATGGCGTTGTAACGTGCTGGTAAATGATTTGGGCCATATTTATTCTGCAGGAGGGAAAACTGCCAAATTTTAATAAAGATAAACATTCATGGGGACATGAAGTGGGAACAAATGATTTCATTTTCTGCTTCGCGGACAATATTATTTTTCATGAATGGCTTCGTTTTTTATTGTGGTAGCTCATCTAAATAGGTTCCATCTGTTTTATTATTTTCTGATTCTAGTTCGAGTAAACATTTTTGAAAATACGTAACACACATAGAGAGTTTATATATGTTATTATGATAGTCCTACTCAGAATAAAATCAGATATTAAATTAAGCGAATCAATATAAGCAAAAGTAATTGTTGCAATTTATGTGTGATTATATGTTCCACAGTTTCTAATGAATAATCAAACTTATTTCAGGTAACTTTACACATGTATAATTGAAGGCGGAATAAAGAATATTGAAAACTTATAAATGAGCAAAATTGAATTAAATTTTGAATAAATGCAAAATCAACCGAAATTTTACCGTTTTTCGGGAACAACTTCTAATTAAATTATCCTACAAAATATATTTTATGGCCACTTGAAAATCGAAATTTAACTTTTATAATAATATGAATTTCAGTCCATTTTATAAATCTTTTTTGTAATTCAGTAAATGACTGAAAAGAACGGAAAAGTTTGAGCAAAGGGAATTGATATATGTTTCAAAATAGATGTTTCATACCTTGTCAATGGCAAAGGTTGGAGCAGTTCTGCCTTTAGTTTTTGATATCTCTGCTTTTTAATAATATTTTGCCAAATTTTTTGATTGATTCGAAAAGAACTCTAAAATCTTCTTATTTATATGGAAAAAATATTTTTTAAATTGCTCACCGTTTTTACCTGAACCTTCTACAATGTAATGTATAAGTATTATAGTTAAAAATATTTTAGAACTTCAATAAGAAAAGAAGCTATCGGCGTCTTTTAAAAATCATCTGCTTTATTTTATATCCTCATTTCAATTAAAGAATCTTTCCAGAAAATGAAAAGAATAATATTATAAGAATAATTTTTATTATAATATTTATATAAAAATAGGTTTTGCAATAAAAATTATACCTATGGACGTCGTAGATTTTTATAAATCATCAATGTCATCAACGTCTGATATATCAGAAAGTAATAAAAAATATTTATAGCTTCCTCGGCTGGATGAATACTAATGAAGTATACTAATGAAGAATACTAATGAAGTATCAACTAAATGCTGTTTCAAAATTCTTAATAGTAGCGTTAAAAGATGACAAAATATATCTAGACAAGTCCAGATCAACTTACAGCGTATGCTCGGAACTAGAGGATACTGTCTAACATTCTATCTCACTTATCAAAACAACTAAACAAATTTCCACTCAATATAAATCCTTTTATGTTTCCGGAAAGTTGAAAACATTATAAGAATTCGTAAATGGGCCATTCATCTCAAAGGCGGTTTGAAAATATTGAGAGGGACTGGAATTTTCATTTTCCCAGAGCTCTGCTACTGTTAAATATAGTAACATAATTTTATTATTTTCTAGTCATTACAAATAGTTCTGCTTTGAATGTTTTTCGATAGCTGCAATTTTTCAGAAATGAAATGCTGTTTTCAGCGACTAAATGAAAAGAAAACTGAGCCCCTATTGAGCTAATTAATACTGCTTGAGATTCTTATTCGGGTTTGAATTTTGAGAATGCATGAGCTGTAGGAGAGAATACAGCTCCTAGATCGAAAGATGAGTCAAAAAATTTAGTTAAAGTTAGAGCAACAAAAATCGAACTTTTATTTATACCAAGAAATTTTCGAAAACATATTTCATTTTTGCAGGGACATTTATGCTATTTTTACTGATTGATTGGATAATTAATAGCATGATTTTCTTTCCTTATTGGAAGCCAACGAAGAAAGATTTAGCTTCTTAGCTGCAAATCTTAAATGAAGAATCAGAAAGTGAAATTACATTGCCTAAGAAAATTAACTTGCATTTAAAAATAAAATACTTTGACAGATTGCCAAGGAACTTGACACCATAAAAAACATTCATGTGCACAAACATAAAATATGTAAGTGTATTTAAATGAATGGTTTTACTGTCATTCGCAACTTCATGCATAACACTTTTTTGTTGAGGAAAATAGGAACATAACGTAACACGAAAGAGATTAATTGGATATTAAAAGTAAGTAATATTCTCGACAAACTATCTAATTGCCAAAGCAGGCTTTTTACATGCTTCAAATATATACCATGTTTGTAAATCATATAAAAATATGAATGAACATCACAAAATTTTGATTGATATTATTGAACATTAAAAATGTATTGTATGAATAGATAATTATAAGTCGCTTAAAAATGAAGGATATTGGTTCTATGAATATTTTTCAAAACTAAGTGTCCATCAATATTTCTTTTCTGACTATCGTTATAAGAGTATTATTATGAAATGATTTTAGAAATTAATCATATTACTACCGGATTACTAAATGTCAAAGTAACTTAATTCAAATTCGACTATCGAAAGGCTAGTTAATATTTTATTCTCTGAATAATTTATTTTCAACGTATCTTTGAAATCCAAGATTCATGAAGCATTTTATTGCTGAATAATATGAATAGAATATTGTTATGAAATGAAAGGTTCTTCATCTCTTCAAAATTAATTATATTATTATAGGTCAAAGTAACGTAATTAGAAAATGGCAATTCAGGATAATATTTTATTCTCTGAATAATATTCATTAATAGTTGAGTCAGAAATTTATTTCAATGCAATTGGCACTTGCAATTAACGATTCTAAATTTTATTAATTAATGAAATGCATAGATAGAGTTTATTAAATTTGGATTTATATCTCACCTAATTCTTTTAATACAGAAACTTCACAATTTACAATGAAAAACTCTAACAATCTACTGAAAAAGGTACTGATTATAAAAATTGTATATTTCCAATCCCTTTTATTCTATTTTCTTATTTGTATTATATGAAGGCAAGCTCAGGCATTTTTTTTATCATTGCATTTTTACAAATATGTGTTGGGAATATAATTTTCACTTATTGTGATATGCATTTTAAGTTCAAAAGATTTTTAAATAGCTTATGCATTAATACATTTTTCATTTTTTTATCGAATATGTATGAAATTTTTTTTAACTAATACACAAGTTAGCTGGCAAAGTTGAATTACCATGGAAATATTTATTGAATCAAAACTCACCAGATTATAAAAGATTTATTCTATAAATTTTTAACGAGCAGCGGTTAAGAAAATTGCGTATTAGATAATTTAATTTTTATTGAAGTGCGAAAGGCTGTGTTTGCGATGTTAAAAAAGATTTAATTGAAATACCAGGTGGTTGCTTTAATCCTTTCTAGCCTATAAAAAAGTTACATAAAATATTCGACTAGAGTCGACGATAAATTTAAAAAAAAGTATATGTATAAGAAATATTTATAATCAAAATAACAGAAAATCTTAAAACGTCCAAATTAAAAAAAAATACGTAGAATTTGCATTTCTATTAATTTTAGAGAAAAATACTCTTTATAGTTAATGAAATTTTAACACAATTTTTAATATTAAGAAAAACAACATAACTGAAAAAATAATAAATATATTAGCTTTTATTTAATATGCATTATATATAGACTTCTCAGACTATGTAAGTATGTAATAAACATAAGCTAAAATTCTTTTTAATCAATAAATATTTTATAAAATTCTGAAATCTTTAATGATTTTTAAATTACATCATGTTTTTGACTTTAAAGTGACTGTGAAATTTAAATAACATACAGACTGGGAAAAATATTTTATCAAATTTTTAGAGTGTTTAAATATAAAATAGTAATTTTATCTGAATTTGAGGATTAAGTAATGATCCTGAAGAGGTACAGAAATTTGTTCTTTGTTCTTCTTACTGCCAATGAATAGTTAAATATGTAAGAAAAAAAATAGCTATTATTAATTCTTCAACTGTTTTGCTTTTTTTATAATCTAATTAGCTGACACTTTTAACCTTGAATACTGAATGTTTGAATTAGTAATACATGGAGTGCTTCAAGTGTTTGTAAATTATATATAAATTTGTATTGAATTGTAGTACATATAAATAATTTAATTTCAGTTAATTAACTGGGAATGTAACAATTCGATCGATGTAGAATGGAAAGGCTCGACAATCAAGTAGTTATAAATCACACACAGAAAATCATGTGAATATTATTACACTGACTAGGATAAACCAGAAGAAACAAAAAAAAGTCAACGATTGTGTGTCAACACAACTTTCAGTACTTTTACACTTCAACTTTCAGTACTTTTACACTTTTCAACACTTCAACACATTTACATCATATAAATATAAATCACAGATATGTCAAATTTTTGAAAAGAAAGTACTGATAGATCAGAACACATGAAACAAGAAAGTGTCTGTGCAATGTCCTTCCAAATACATAAACAATAGATCATAAATGAACATAAATAATCCATAGAGACAATAATAATTAAAGATTTTGTGAGAACTCCTAGACTTTTATGAAATGTTTAAATTTATAGCACATGATTTGATTAAATAAGGTTACTCTCAATGAAACAAGATCAAGTCCATGTGAGAGAAAATGTACGCATACAAAAATGACAAAGTAAAGAAACATATAAATTTTTATGATTGTATTTTGCCGATAACTAGTAAAAAATAATGGCACTCAAATTTTATTTTAACAATTCGGCACATCACAAACATTTTCTGAGACACCCAAACCAAATCTCAAATATATTCTTACATTATGCCCTTTATGGCAGGTATTAACTTAATGTTTTGTGAAATGATTTCAGCATTTTTATTTTTTCCGGAGAGTTTTCCAAGTACTTTATACCGCTCACGCAAGGCTTTCAGTGTAGTTTAAATATCATAGTTTAATGCGCAGCTAACTTTTGAGACGGAGGGATAAAAAAATGTTCTTGGAGACTTAACAACTTTATGTCAGCTCTGGTGTGTGTGAGCAAAAAGATGAAAAAATAAAGAGGGAATGTTTCCAAATAATGCATTCAGGATTTTCAGTTCTTATTTATCTTTGCATTCAACACCTCATGAACTATTCATATGGTGGATATATCGCCTGGAGTACTGATGGCGTTGTAACGTGCTGGTAAATGATTTGGGCCATATTTATTCTGCAAGAGGGAAAACTGCCAAATATTAATAAAGATAAACATTCATGGGTATATGAAGTGGAAACAAATGATTTCATTTTATGCTTCGCGGACAATATTATTTATCATGAATGGTTTCATTTTTTATATCGTGGAAGCACTTTTAAATTTATTACATCTATTTTATTATTCTTTGATTCTAGTTCGAGTAAACATTTTTGAAAATACGTAACTGACATAGAGAGTTTATATAGGTTATATAAATATCTAATTATGATAGATGCTTATATGCGTTTGTGCACAATTGGATATTAAAATAAGAGACTGCATATTAAAAAAAGGATTGTTGCTATTTATATGTGAAAGTATGTTAAAAAATTCCTATTAAACAACGAACTTTGCAAACATATAAATTAATACAGAAAAATGAATATTATCAATTTTTGAAATAAAAGTTTTAATTAAAAAGATCAATAAATATAAAATCAACCAGAAATTTTGACCTAACTGTTTTCCACTAAGACTTCGAATTAAATTATTTGAAAAAAATTATTTTTATTCCAACTTAAAATTTTTTATTGAATCTTCTAATGATACAAATATTATCCCTTGATTTTTTAAACTATCAAAATTGATAACTGAATAGATGAGACATATTTAGAATAAGGGAATAAGTTTATGATCTTATGCCTTGTCAAGACAAGAACTTGAATTTTCCTACCTATATTTTTGATACCTCTCTTTTCTTTTAAAAATATTTCGCCAACAATTTTTATTGTTATCATTACGTTATCAACGTTTTTTTATCAAAAAAAATCTTTATTAGGTTAAAAATTACTGCCTTTAAAATCTCCTGCTATTTTTATTTGTGACTTGTAAGGCGTATTAAATTAGTGATATTGTAACGGGGATGCTATATAACTTACAGTAAAGCATTACCTATCACGTTTGATAAAAATATTTAGCTTCCATCATACTTATTATTTCATTTAAAATAATTATTTTGTATCATAACAATATTTTATATAAAAAATAGATAACCATTTAAATATGTTGCACATGAAAGTATTTTAATCCTGAGCTGGGCGGGGCATATCCGATAATTTTAAATAAATATTTAAAACCTTTTTAGTTGAGTAATGAAAAAAATCTGAAGTTTCAATTAATGATGCTTCTGAAATTATGGAAGTTTCGTTAAAATGTAATAAAATGATTCTTCACAATTCCAAATCAGCCTGCAGTGCATTCTCGGAATGAAAGGACGTTCTCCAGAAATCTGTCTTATGTTATCTTGCGAATAAGAAAGCTAGAACCAATTTCACTCTTTTTGAACTGAAAATATATGGAGAAAATCTAGGCTGAGGTTGTAAAAATTTCCTTTCCCTACAGTTTCTTTTATTAAACATGGAAAAACACTTCAAATTGGTTGAATTATTTTTTCATTATAACAAATCAAAGGCTGTTTTAACGATTGCTGCAATTCTTCAGAAGTTAAAAGTTGGAATTTTTTCCCCCTGAGATTGAATGAAAAGCACACGTTGATTACTCCGAATCACCTTGAGGCGCAGGGCCTCATATCAATGACTGGACTTCCGTGACAACACTGACGGAAACTCAGATTGAGTCTTAACGGCCATCACCGGCTATTGTGCAAGCCTTTACATGTTAGATACGTCCCATCATCGTTAGGGGGTAGCCGACCTCACATCATTTCTGTATCCTGGAGGGTGAGAATCAACCACCATGCCGGGAGCTTCACATCTTCGCATCTGAGTCCCCCCCTGGTGGGAGTGAGAGACTGAATGAAAAGAAAAAAATTAATCCTCCTACACCAATTAGACCATGAGGTTTTTATACGGTCATGACTTTTAAAGGATGGAAAGAAAAAGGAGAGAAAACAACTATTTCGAGTTTACCAACCATGTATCAGAAACTTTAGTTAAAATGCAGTGCAGCGAAAATAGCCCCTTTTAATAATTCAAGCAATTCATATAAAATGCGAAATTTTCCAACTTTTGACCATGAAAATTGTTTTGAGAAATTTTCAGCAATGCATTTCCTTTTTTAAAATGAAATTCGTACTATTTTTTTTTTATAATTTCTTCAGATATTTAATAGCTTGTCTTATATATTGTTTCTTTGGACAAATATATTTGACCCATGGAATTTTCCCAAAGAAGAAAATTCCAGGTTATTTACTGAGCAATTTACATGAAGAATAAGAAAACGAAATTTCATTGTCAATAAAGGGAATTTGAAATAAGTTATTCAAGCCTCTTTATTAGTATCGTGATGTCATGGAATTTAACTACCTTAACAAAATTGGAGATTACCATAAATGGAACATTTCTAATGTCATAAGTATCATGCTTTTAATTTCTGGAACAATTTTGTGCATAATTTTTTTTGTCAAAGAAATCATGACTATTAAGTTAGATGTAAGCGATTAAATGGATATTAACTGTAAGCAGTGTTTATGATATTCTATATAATTGCTACAGTAGTCTTAAATGCATGCCATATTTGCAAATCAAGTGAACATTTTAATAAACTTTAAAAATTTGATATTGTTTAAGAAATGTTAAGGACAAAAATATATTGAAACAATTTTTCAAAAATCAAATATATTTGACTAATGAATATCTTTGGAAAACTAGAGTACTCAGTATTTTATTTCTGATTATTATTAAAAGATTATAATTATGAAATGAAAGGTATGTCTTCCTTCTGGAAATTAATCATGTTACAATTGAATTATTGAAGGTCAAAGTAACTTAATTAGAAATTGACATTCCTGGATAATATTTTATTCACCGAATAATATTTATTCAAAGTAGATTCAGAAATTACTTGCAATGCATTTGTTATCTGTATTTAACAATTCCGAATTTTACTGATTAATTAAATGAGTAGACAGAGTTCATTAAATTATGGATTTATTTCTCTTCTACTTCTTTCAAGCCTCAACGGATTACAAGGTTACATTTAATAATTGGTTCAAGCAAGACGAAGACTTCATAATTCACGAAGAATGAATTCAACTATCTGTTTAAAGAAATTAAAAAAGGATATATATTTAATGAAACATTCTTTTTGTACTGGATGCCACAATCTATTAATACTGTTTCTAAAGGGAAAATGTTCCTTTTTCTAGTATCAAAAATTATTTATTTCTAATACCTTTCTGACTGATTTATTCGAACTGAATAATATAGTCACTTTAGGAAGGACCATTTTTCAATCTATTCTATTTCACAAATATGTACTAAAATATAATATGCTCATATTGTGATATAAATTTTATTTGAAATTTCTATGCATTTTAGAGTTAAATTATTCTAGAACAGTTCATATTTCAAAAAACTTTACTATCGTTTTATTCCTTTCGCCCTCCTCTCCTGCCCGCTAAAATTTCAGTTTTTCTCAGAATTAGAAGAAACAAAAACTCAAGCAAGTAAACGTTAAAAAGTTTTAAAATATAGAAGAACGCTTGAAGCACGTTACAGCCTTCCTGCAGAAGTTTCACTTGAATGCGCTAGGCTCATTATGGACGACGAAGGGGTTAATTGAATATGCATGAACATTTTATGTTGACAAGAATGAATTACCATGAAAATAATTTTTGATCAAAACTCGCCAGAATTTGTAAGTATTTTTCGATAAATAATAAATTAACGATTTTTAAGAAAACTTGGAATTAGATAATATTATTGAAGAGTTGTAAACTTAATTTAAGTCGTCAGAAAAAACTTGTCATGAGATTAAAATACCAGACGGCTCCTTAACTATAGACGCCCGTAGAAGAAAAGTTACTTCAGTTACACAAAGTATTCGATTATGTTCGGAAAATAATAAAAAATAAATAGTTAGAAAAATTCTTTATAGTGTGAAATAACTGAAATAGTCTTGAAATGTCACATATAAAAAGAAATTTTACCAATTTTTTTGCATACAATTTTAATTGATTGCATATAATTTAGCACAATGTTTAATGCTAAGGAAAGCAGCATTATTTAAAAAAAATAATGGATAAATTTAACCTTCTTATTTTCTTTCCATAAACACACACACACACACACACACACACACACACACACACACACACACACACACACACACTAGTTTTCGGTAATCAGTTTAGAGCACAATCCTTTAGTTACAAGATATCTAATGAGTCTCTCAAGCTAGAAATGAATCTCCCAAACATGGATTCATAATAGAATGCTATAATGGGTCCTGGCTCAAATAATAAGAACTGCCAATATAATCTCCTCATTCAATAAATTCAGCTGAATACCATTTGAAAATTAGAAGTATAAATAATTGAAAATTAATTTTTCATGAAAACAGTTACCTTAAGACCACATCCAGAAAATGCAACATGAACTTTCAGTAATCGGTTTATTAAATAATATTTCAAGTACAAGCTACTATAGGACATGGATCTCATTAATATGAATTCATAGCGGACTGCCATAAAATATTTTGGTATAAATACAGAGAAGAATTATCTAATAAGAAACTGGCAATAAAACCATATTAGGTGGTACTTTAGTTGAATGTTGGGTGAATTTAATGAAAATAGATAAATATTTCTTGTGCAGCTATATTCTTTCATATAGATTCAACAGTACTCACAAAGTAAAACTCCTTGGCTTTGTAGTGATAGCTTATAAGCCAGTTAACAGCTACGCTAGACGGGCAATTGCTTTTGTATTGTGGTTATGTTACTCGGCTGCGAACCACAAGGTCCCAGGTTCTATCCTCGCTTATCACAATTCGCTACAGCTTGAATAAAATGCTTAGCATCATTTTTGACTGTTGGTGAGTTTTTGAATTAATGAGTTTGTAATGTCATTTTAAATTATATTAAAAAATACGAACTCTTATATAATATTTTCAAATTTTGTATCTTTGAGTTAAATCGCCAATGTTTGAAAGAATGTTGATTTAAAAGACATTAATTAAGATTACATTATATAATATTTTATTATATAATGTTTTTCTGTTTCAAACTTTCTTATATCTTTTTATAATAGGTGTGCAGTAAATAACTAAAAGAAACAAATTGCAGATCTTAACACATTCCTCTTTAAGAAATGAAAGAAACAATCTTTAATGAACAGAAAGGCGATTTTATAAATATTTAGAAAACATTATTAAGGTTTGTATTCCCTTTCACGTTGTTTTTATGGTAGATAATTCGTAAAGTTTCGAAATACTTTGAAAACAATTTCAATTTGTTACACTTTTCTTTCTGACACTTATACGTCAGGAGTCGCATCGATTTTGATTCTTGTCACTAAACCATTTTATTCAGATATATGCTACAACTCATTAACATTTCGTCCGCTTTCGGAAGGTACAGTGTAAAAACAACTTCCACTTCATGAAGCTATGACTGAGGCGCAACCAAAGAACTTTCTTTTCAAAATTCACGTTTTGCTTTCGTTCAAATAATTCTACCCATGGAGAATCTCTTCTTGTATACTCTATTTCGCATCACTTTGGCAGTAAAACGATTTCATCCTTTAAGCGTTGAACGTTTCCTGGCAAAGAAAACAGAAATATCTTTTTATCAGAAGAAACATGGCTCTTTCAAAACATTGATTGCAAAATTAAAAGGTATCTTCCCTAATTTGTTCGATAATTCAGATTAATTGCTCATTTTGGGCAGCCGATTTCTCTATTATGGGACTGTATTTCTACTTCTATGGCTGTTTCCTTTTAAATTGCCGCTCGTTAACAAAGTTATTTCTTTCCCGAATTTCCTAATAACGATACCATGGAGACAAATCTGCTCGACTTAATCATCATTTACGAAGTGTTGGAAATATCCCGCTAATACTCTCCGCAGTTAAAAATGGTGGTAAGCAAAATGATAATAAAGAACGAATATGAAATCTAAAAACTCACAGCATGAGAAGGTAACCACTGGCAGCCAAATCGCTGTTACCATTCAAAGAGTTTAAATACTTAATCCTTCGATCGTATCCGTAAAAATCTAATTGCGTTGATTCTGCTTTAGAACCCATCTTTTGATGTGTTTGAAGAAGCTCATTTTATTGGTTGCGCAAACGATCAAAATAACAATAATTAGCGCTTTGGGATTTAGTCATAAAAGTTGAAGTCTCTCGTGACTGTTGAAATAAGGGTATAATTAAAATAAACTCCAATGATATAAAGAAACAAATATTAAACGGTATTAAAGTCTTTGTAGCCTTATAGAATGAAGATGAATGATTTTGCAGCCAAAAGCTTAGATTTTACTTTTTCGCTGTTTTGAAGATTGGAACAAATGACAATTTGAAATGAGCTAATTAAGATATTTCGAGATAATAGTATTTCATTAAAATATCCTTTTAATATTATCCTATTTAAAGGATTTGTCGTATAAGCTAATTCATCATAAAGTAAAATAAAATAATTAATTAAACAAAGAACTAATCTTTTCATTTCATTTTCTTGCTATCAATTTGGCTAAAATTTCATTTTGATAACATGTTTCGTTTAAATATCCATATTTTTGTACTTAATATCTGGAAAACATTTTGCATTTTTACGTTTATTTAATGAATGAAAATTCCATTTAAATTTACATTAGAAAATAA
The DNA here is from genome assembly GCA_026543865.1 of Argiope aurantia. NCBI lineage: Eukaryota > Metazoa > Arthropoda > Arachnida > Araneae > Araneidae > Argiope > Argiope aurantia. Next base: position 54,733 of record JAPMOR010043295.1, read on the forward strand.
AAAAAGTACGAATAGGGATATTGTTTTAAAATTTAAAAAAAAGGCAAGACAGCCATCTCAATTTTTACTACAAGATATTTTTTTTCTAAAATTATATAGTATTATTTCAATATTATATTTTGTCATAATTTTTCTACAAGAAGAGATTTTATTTGTAGGGCCCATAAAGAAACACCTAATATAATTTTCAAAAATCATCTATGCTTCAAAGTATTTTGTTTATTTTTACTTATATCTAAAATGATTTATTTTGGAATACAAATTTTATTTTTAAGCATACAGTAAAGTTCCATTAACATAAACAGGCATTTTTGATTAACTAATTCCTAATAAATAATAAATATACCCTGTCTTGAGTATGATAATCTTTCAAAAATAAAATTAAACAAAAAGAGCATCATTTCAGAAAAATTAAAGAAATAATAAATCCACAAATAAAATATTGACAGTGTTCTAAAATGCACGAGCCTTTTTTATATCAGGGAAGTAAAGGGATTATTCATTTATTTGTGTGTTAAAATTTTTCCTCCTTACTATTAATTAAAGAATACTGCACTTAAGTTGCTTGTTTCAGTTATGAAACAAAATTTATTTTGAAAAAGCTTTTTTCATGTAAGGTTTTAAAGTAAATTAAATAGTTTCTTTGTTCTTGAAATAAAAGTACATGAGAAAGCCTTTCATTTCCTAATATAAACGATTTTTTTTTCAAATTCCAATGTTGTTAACATTGTATTTATAATTCCCGAATGAAGATTCTATGTGTTTCTGAAAAATGTTTAGTCAGAATAAAAATTTTCGTTTTATTTCAAATTTCCTAAGCTTCAAGAATTTGTTCTTGATTATTTTTTAAGAACCTTCTTTGTTAAATTTGGAAATTCCTAATTAGGATCCCGTTTGCTTTTAGTTTATTGTTAATAATCTTTTTATAATGATGACTCAAACTAGTGATTAATAGTAAAGAAATAAGTTATAACCGATCGCAAAAACATTACTTGATTTTATGAAAACGATTTTTTAGAAAATCCAATGAGTAACTTGCTGTAAAGGATTTTATCACTATTAAATTATTTTTTATTAAATGAAATTAAACTAACAATGAATAATTTCGGAAAGCAGATTTTTAACATGGGAAATAAACTTTTACGTTAAGTTTTGAATGGATTTATGTAGTGACGAACACCTGATGACGAGCGTCATCTGCTGGCCAACAGGTGTTGATGCTTGTTAGACGGAGTGCAGACGAGACGAGTCTGAACGAAAGTCAAGACGTGTGAAACGAGACGGGTCTTTGAACGAAAGACATGTGAATTAATCCTGCGACGTATTCGACGAAATCTATTTAATGTTCATTTCTTTTATGTTAATGTAATTGTCCTTCCTAAATGTAATTAAATGTGCGTGATTCTAAAATAATAGTGATTCCTGGGTCCTACATTTATTTTAAGTAAAAAAGAAAAAATAAATGCAATGACTAGCAAATAATGTTTGCAGTTTTTCTTATAAAAATGCAGATTTCTTTTTTCATTTACGGTATGTTAGTTTTACAATAATACTTGGTATATGATAAATGACTGTTTCATATTCTGTTTCATAAGTTGTTTATTAATAATTGACATAAACTTAGTTATATCATAGCTTAATATTGCCGATTAGTTAATTTTCATATTAAACTAATTTGTGTTAAAAGATCCAAAAAAATGTTTCTTTTTAATCTATAAGTTTTAAAATATGCTTTTACAAAAATTAGTATTCATGTTATAACTGAAAACATGTAAATTATTTAATGTTAAATAAGAATAATTTTTATGTAACTCTTATCTATCGCGTATTTTATTTCATAAAAATAATTTAATATTTTAATCAAATATTTCAGTAAAAAAAACCCAGAAAAAATAAGTTGAAATTTTTTAACATCTTATGTACATTTGAAATCTTAATTATATAGATAGCTCTATTATTCTTTTTTTAATATGATGCATGTTCTTTACAGACTTTCGTTAAAATCTCCAAAAAGAAAAATTTTTCATTTCTTTACTTAAAGCATTTATTTAGGATTCTTTTTCACAAATATTTTTGCCTACTTGAAAGCTACTTATTTTATTCTCGAATTTACATTATATTTGCTCACCATAAATACTGCAATGGGTTGTTTGCTCATAATTAAAAAAACTATTAATGAATAAAAATTAGGTCAGTATGTTTTGTTCTTTATTTTGAACATGTCTACAATCGTTTAAAGCAATAATAAATAATATAATTGGAACGAATATTATAAAATTTCTTATTTTTTAGCAGAGTTTGTTTTTAAAAAGAACTAACAACAGTATACTATATTTCATTTTTTGCATATTTTTATATTTTTATCCTTTAAAGTTTCAATTTAATAATTTAAATTTATTTTTTCATTATTATTTCCTAATATTTGAAATGATCTTGTTTTCCTGTTGCTATATTAAAACCGATAATTGATTTAAATAGCTATTCAAATCAATAAGGGATTTTCCGGAGCTTGATAGTTTGTTTATAATTGTAGTGCAACCTTATGTTTTTTATTATTTTATATTTTGAATCTGTTTTTTTTTTGTTATCCTAAGTTTTTAATTAATCATTTGATTTTTGTTTTCTAAATTATTATTATTATTTAATATTTTGATTTTTTTATATTTCTTTTTCTCTCCCTTAACTAAATTGATAAGAAAATTTCAGGCGTTACATTTCTTCAGAGGGACACATTAGATTGCAAGCACTGAAAAAAAACTGAATTGGTCATACCGCATATTATTGATATATAAAATTCAGAAATATTTTTTACGCCGTTAAAATTCAATATAGTTGGTTGCTAAAATATCGAACTATTTCCTTGAAGCCAATTTGTGTTAAAAAAAGCGATAATAAATTTAGAGATTTATGAATAATTTCAATATTCTAATCAAATTGTAACATTTGAAGAAACAATGCATGAAAATGAAATGGAATGTCCTTACATTAATTTAAAATTATATTACGGGAAAGTTATTTGAAGGAGAATAATCATGATAAATGAGACATTTCTCCTTCACATTTTGTTTTTAAGTTAATTCGTCATTAATATATGTCGTTAATTAACTTTGTTAATGTTTCTAAATTTGAATTGATGAGCCTTTCGCGAAACCATTTCGTTAAAATGATTCAGAATGATTTATCTTATTTTATTTTTTTATTTAATTCAAAAGTGACATGTTTTTTTAAAAGAATTTCAAATCAATCTTGTTTAAGATAAAGATCCATTAATCATATTATTCTATGTCTGTTTACACTTAATACTATTACTTAAAATGACAATAAAGATTACACGATGAGTCTCTTGCTTCAATTTCTTTGCAGTGTCGATGACTATCAATTCATTTGTCTTGATAACGATACATTCATATAAAACCTTCTTTTAAGACATAGTTTTGTAGCAATTTTTGAAAGTATTAGGCTGTGATCATACTAGAAAATAAATTTACTAATAAAAAATTATCACTTAGAATAAAGGATTAAACTTTTCATTCATAGGTTATATTTAATAGGCACAAATTTTTTTTTCATGACATAATTATGACATGGACTTCATGGAAATCTGTCATAGTCCGTTGACTTCGCTTTGTTTGGCTGCATCAACATTGTTTCACTTTGCCAGCATCCATCTTTCCCGTGATAATTAAAAGACCCAAACTATTCATGGTATTTAATTAGACCGATCAATTGGCAATGTATAAAATTAAGCACTGCCATTCGAATTTTTTGAAAAATTTTCCTTTATTGAATCTATGAGAGTTAGATTTCCATTTTCCTTTTCAATATTGAAAACACTCTTTTTAAGTTACGTTTGCATGGGGGAACATTGTATCAGTATTTCCTTTTAATTTTTTGAACACCTATAATTCAAATTTGTTTGGCATTCGTAGATCATCGGCGACAATGGTTTCTTATATCAGCAAAGTTGTTTAATGTTTAATAAAATGCAAAGTTCAGTTTAATATAATAGAAAGATAATATGAATAAAAGATAGGATCTAGGCAAAATAAAGTGTATCATACCTTAATTTTCAAATACTTTAGGAAATAGTATATTCGACAGTAAATTTATGGATGTAAAAAAATCAAAGAGAAGAAACTTGAGATACTTTATCGTATTATGGATGAAAGACTTATGTAACTTTTTTTAACTAATACATGCATTTAAGCATTAATTTGTTACATATATATTTTTAATGAAAATTTTATATTAAAAAAGCAAATTAAGTAAACTTATGGGATTAAATCTGTGAAAGTACGTTTCAGAAAGTGAATTTTATATTTGTAATTTTCACAAAGAGCGTTTCATGTAAAAAGTAATATTTCTTTTTTTGTATTCAATCTTATCTTGTCTTTTTTCATGAAGGATCGATTCTTAATTATCCATTAAGCCGTCTTTTGACACATTATTTGTTTTTACCTTAATTCATTTTGTATTATTAAAGATCACGTTTTGATGTGGAAGAATTTCAGTTTTATACAACGGTGCATTTTTGTTATCAATGTATTTAAAAAAACATTTTTGTATTTAAGCATCAGTTAGTCAATTAATTATATTATTAACTGCAAACGGTACAAATTGATCATTTGAGAAAGTGATGTATAATACATGTAATAATGTTCATGTAATAATATGCTCATGTTAATGAAGATATTGACTAAAATAATTTAAAAAAATATTCTATAATGTTCGTAATAATGAATTATATATTATGAAAGAATTGAAATTAATTGGAAAAATAATTAGTGAATCCTTTATTAATTAAAAATAGTTTCTACTTTTTATTTATATATTTTTTTACTAATAAGATTAAGAATTTCAACTTTTTTATTATTAATTATTAAAAAATATAAAATACTTCATGGAACAAAAAATAATTGAAATTATTTTGATTTATAGAAATTATGGATTCAACTATCCAGTAAAATAGGACAGGAATGATGCATTTTTTGTACATATTTAGAAATCTAAGAAGAAATAGAAAAGGAAAAATAGAAATTACTATTTGAAGATCATTCATTTTCCACATTCAATCTTCCGAAAGAAGTAAAATGCAGTTTCTCGGCTTTTGATTGAAAACCTAAAATTGTATTTCGCGTCTTCTGTCCTTTCTTTAAAGAAGGTTTTGTTTTGAAGAAAGAGGGGAAAAAATCAAATTACCTTCATCTTCTAACAACGAAACATTGTTCCATTTCAGCACTGAAGTTACTTAGCTTTCCCACCTTTTTCTTCGTCAGGGTTTCCATCTGGAAATCCTGCAATAATATTTCTGAGATTGTTCTTTGGTTTTCCTTGTTTCTGCAAATTTCATTAAGTTTGATGTTCTGTATTTTTTAAAATTATCATTGTTAACGCAGTCTTGTGGTAAAAAATTTTGGAAATTAAAAGCTTAAATTCAAAATGTATTTTGTAATGATATAACAGAAAATGTGTTTTTATTTCAATGGAAAATTTTGGAGAAAACAAACTTCCTCTTATAAATCTTTTTTATTTATTATTTGAAGCATGTTTATCTGATAAGAATATCAAAATTAACTTTATAGAATTTTCTTAACATTTTTATTTTTGTCTTTAAATTTACTTGATATTTCTGTCAGTATTTAAACAGATTTACATCATTTGAAATTTCTACAGTTATTCTCCATGTTACTAACATTGTTTTGTTATTTTTTTCTTTGTTTAAAAACTTAAAAAATCGCATTCTTATTAATACATAAAAATTGGAATCATTATATGTTATTGATTTTACCACTTTAAATTGCGTCTTTTACAAATGGGTACATATCATTTCAAGTGTCTAGAGATATTCTTCACATTGCAAAATTCTTTTTATTTCTATTTTTCCAAGCTGAAATAATCAAATAAATCATGTTTTTATTTATTTTTTAAAACGCATAATTGTTTTATTTTGCTTATTTTTTAGATTTTAGTTTTTAACATATTATTCATTAATTTTAAATTTTATAGAATATTTAAATCCAGTTTTTATTAAAGTATCAATAAGGGAAAAAATATGTGAAAAAATCAATAGTTTAACACATTAGAAAATAAGTGATGCATTTTTTCCATTTTTTACTTCCATGAAATAAACAATATTTATAATCGCATAAGATCAAATTTTTTTATTATTTTTCAATTTTAATAACTATTATTTTAATAACTAATTATTATGCAATATTTTACAAAAAAACAATTATAAAAATTATCCAAATAATCGTGAGATTTTAATTTTATGTCAAGATAATAATTAACTCCCATGTAAAGGAAAAAGTTTTCATTGTATATGCGTGTAACTTTTACTGACCTAACTATTTTACTAGCATTTTTTTAGACTTAATGATTTTTTTCTTTTGATATAAGCTCCCACATAAATTGACTTGTATCTTTTTACACCCAGTTCACAAATATTTTTTAATCCTTGTCTTATTGCTAAATGAAATAGAGTAATAAAATTCTTATTAGATCTAAATTATCAACCCGTTTACAACTATCTCTGTAAAGCTTGAATTTGTTATTTGACTTTCTGTTAGATATGAGCTAAAATTATTGTTTATTGTAGTTGATCAGATTATCCATCAGCTATAAGTTCCTCGACTCACAGATTTTATCTATGTGAATTCAGCATCTCAACCTCATTGATATTCTCAATTTTACTTTTTTACTGGCAATTCTTGTAATTACATAAATGACTAGATTGATTTCTACTTTAAATTCTCCCCATTTAAAAAAAACCCTGGAAAAAATATTTTTATATCTCACTTTTGCATCCACATTTATTATAAAAATAAGAAATATTCGAAGACTGTACAAAAAAATCAGGAATTGCGAAAATTCGAAACTCTTAAAAAATTAATATTAACGAGAGAAATTATTTTCCATGTTGAAAGCAAGAGATATGGCGAAAAAGGATTTATTAATATTTCTTATTTAATTTCTTACATTCGACTTTCATAAATTCAAAGAATTTATTTGAAACATAATACAGAATTCAAAACTGCACTCAATTAAAGTAACCGTACTTCAATTTTTTTCACTAATAATTCTCTAAATCTCGGGAGGAAGATAATGTCAAAGTAAACTCCTTCTTATTGTACATAGCATTATTTCCAAATAATTCAATATATTATACTTCAACATATAATTTCGAAATTTCTCTGTTGCAAAATGTTGAATTTATCAGTAGCATTAAAAACAAAAGATAATATATTTAACTCTTTTCATATATGATATTTACAGTTAAAAATTTATTTTCAGAAATATTTTGAATTAATATATTTATTTATTTGACCGAAAGGCTTTAGAGATATTCAATTATGAATAAGTTTGCAACTTTCCGTTGATAAAATATCAAAGAACCATGTAGTCTCAAAGATGCATTCAAATTCCACTTCAATCATTCTACGTATAATTTCAAACCAATCATTGCCAGAAATAAATAATAGAAAATAGATTATATGCATGCTGTCATCTCTCTTTGCAATTTGGCCTCGACCGGTAAATGCTTTTTAAACGATCATTGAGCATAGTTTTCCTCTAGGATTACCAAATGTCGCTTTGTTGAGAATCATCTTTAACCAAACATTGATTAATGCATCGGAGGAAGTGATCCCTTTCAGTATTTCCTTGAAATCATTAATGCAATCCACCTTAAGGAAGATTTTCCGATCGTAACTATATTTTTGTAATCAGCAGGATAAGAACATGGCGCATCATTTTCTTCGACATAATGATTTTTCAATTTTGCCGTTTGAAGAAAAGTCAGTCATCCATTTGTTTTATTCCTAACTGCATTTTCCGTGAAAAAAAATTGAGTATAATTGGGAATTTTGATATCAAAATTACTGAGAATAAATATAAGTCGAAATGCAGCGAATAAGAAAAAAATGGTGATATAAATTATGACCATCAACACTTTTGCAGATCGACTGAGTATTATGTATAAACTTTGGAAAATTTTTTCACGGGAACTCTATGACGTATCAGCAGAGGCAAATTTTATACTTATGTGAAATTAGAATATAATTAACTTAGTAAATTATTGGATTCAGAACTAAAAGATTATCTCTTGTATTTTAGTATAAAGTGAATCTATCCTAGTTAAGTATAAAGTGAATATATCCTAGTTAAGTATAAAGTGAATATATCCTAGTTAAGTATAAGTTGAATCTATGCTTCCGTTGTTTTTAAACGGATGCTTGGAGTCAGTGATACATTTATTATGTATGAAATTTAACACTTGATTAAAAATATAAATTATGTTTTAAATATTTTTTTTAGAAATATTAAATTTCATGCTAATAAACTCAAATATTCATGAAAACATTTTATTAAAGGAAATATGCTTATGACTCACAAACTTCTGAAAGTCTGGTGACGAACAATGCTTTTAAAATAAAATCTTAATTATTCTGAATCTATCAAGTTAAAGAAGTATCGGCAAACCACTTTATCAAAACCTCTGAACTCTGTTCAGAAAGAATTTGACATAAATATTATACATAATAGAACGGCCAAATCCCCTCTTACTTTTTTCACCAGAAATTTCTGAAAAGTTAATAGTAGAAGTTTTCTTCACATAAAGATTTAGGTAACTAGTATTTTTGTGAGATTTATCATAAAGCTTGGTGAAACAAGTCTCTTTATATTCAGAAGGAGTTCTAAGTGTTCATATTGAAAGAGATATTAAACTGAAAACCTGTTCTAACGCCAAACTTGTAACATAGTACCTTCATTTATCTTAAAAACTAGTAGGCTAATTTAAATTGACTCATTTATTGTATTCTGAGAAATTTTAATTCTTCATATGAATAAAGCAAAAATTTTCCTTTAGAGACCACTACCAACTAACTTAATGATTCTCAAAACTCTTTTAACAAGTCTTAATCCAAACTGCAAGTGACATTATTCCAGAATTATATCTACATGTATTATCAATAACTTTCTTCATTTCGTCTGAAATTGTTAAAAGCACACCGTAAATTCTGATAAAAACTATTTCGAAATGTGTAGCATATTTCTGGAAAGAGGGAATAAGTAAACATAGAAATGTTTTCTATACCATCAAAAATTCGAACATAATTAGTTTTTAACGTATTTATTGTTAAAACAAAGCTCAGCTTGTTTACAAGAACAGCAGGCAATATCTCTGCAATAAAACATGTATCCCCTTTCCACCAATTGCAGTAAGTTAGAGGTTTGTAAATTCCTTATTTGGCAGCAGATGACATTATAAATCTTAAAAGAAGATGGAGATTCTATTTTAAAGCAAAATGGAGCATCACTATGTTTTAAATTATCTGGCTTTGTATACTTAAAGGTAGATTGCCGCTGTGGTGTGTAATAGCAGAAAAATTGAAGACATAATTTTAAATAGGTGGTTCCATCCAAGAAGCTTTGATTTCAATTTATGCGATTTTTTTTCTTTGGGATTACAAAATTATAAAGTATGTTTTTCATCAATATTATCGAACTTAGGTTAATTCAATATGCATCCAGATAATTCCAAACATCTAGGAAAGGTTTCTCTAAATTTGAATTGAGGATTGCGTATTTTATTAAATGTTTCTTTATAGAAATATGGAAAGAAAAAAAGGTTTGCTTCAGAGTTGACACATTGGAGAGGTTTAAAATTTATGTGACGAGTTTTCCTATCATTTGGATATGGTTCATGTATTTTGTGGTAATCGCATTAAATATTTATAATTTTATTAAATTTAAAATTATATTTTTCATTTATTTTCTTCAGTTTTGTAACTGTATTCTTTCGAATTTGGGTATCTTTTTTTAATAATGTCACTTTAACCTTCAAGTTTATATGTATCTTATATACAGTAAAATAATAAATTAATGGAGTAGATATATGAATGTCATTAATTTTCTAATAGAATGCAACGCACAAAGGAATGACATGTACATAAGAAATCCATTTTCTTCTTTTCCTAAAAGACGTTAACATGGAAGAATCATATGGCTGAGAAAAATCGTGATTAATAG
>JAPMOR010043300.1:0-39195 GCA_026543865.1 Argiope aurantia
CCCATAAAATATATTTTTAAAATTTTATTTTTATTTATATACATGAGTTCAGATTTTATTTTTACGGCCTTATATAATATTTATTATTGAATGATATATACTTTTCATTTTCACACTATTTTTATATAACATTATAAACATAATAAAAGCTAATAAAATTATTTTTAAAATACATTGATTTATAAAAGAGATAATTTATAGTATTTAGCAAATATTTATTATTTTAAATCAGTAATAACCTCTAAGTGTCTTAAAATAAGATGTTTGAGATATACCAATATTTACTTAAAATGCAAAACTTTAGGAAAGATGAAATCCAGATTTAATTAATAATATTTTGTAAGAGTTCAATGTTATAACACATGGTGAGGAAAATTAAACGTTTACATACTTTATTTAGTAACCAAAAATCTCATTTGTGGAATGAAATATTTCAGTTTACTAGGAAGCTATTTAAGCAATGATAAGATATTGTTAATATAATTGTATAATTTCTATTTGATATCTTTACGCATTCAAAGGGTTCAATATATTTTTACAGTATTGTAATATTCCATTCTTAAAGTGTTCTTTGCATTTGAACTTTCATCAAGTAATTGTTATTATTTTTTTAAGGATTCATCTTTCTGTTCTTAAATACCTACCTTTATATATGTAACTTTCTTTTAAGTCTTGTTAGAAACAAAAGAAAAACACTTATATAAGCACCAAAAATTAGTTATTAAATGAATTACAGTTTTTAGAATTCGAGAAAATCGACCAAGTCAGTTTAACTTTGGGAAACAGCTAAGTTGACTTATTTGCCCATTTCTTCCACTATCAAGAGCTCGAAATAGATTGTTGAAATATAATTAATGGAATGTGAAACAATGTTTAAGTGGAATTTCAGGAAATGGGAAAAAAAGAGAAAAGTTTATTTTAAAAGTCGCAGCAACGATATGAAATCCAAAATCATTTCACATATGAAAATTTGATCTATGAGCGAAACAGTTTTAATTAAAAGTTAACAATCGTACCATCCTACAAATAAATAAATAATTAAATATTTCCTTTGCACACATATATATTTAAAATAAACATTTACTTCTTTTTTAAATAAATTAAAATGAAGTATTAAAGAAACGTGACACATACATAAATTTATGAAATCATATTTTTCTAAAAAATCCTCAAACAGTAAAAATATTAATTTCGCTTATACAAAACCACAGCTACTCAAAACAAACGCCTGAATAAGCCCTTGAAAACACGAACCAATTTAATATAATTTTACTTCATTAAAGTTATAAATTATCAGAAAACTTAAGAAAAAGTGAAGTGCATTTGTTATGAATCGAGTGCTAGAAATTGATGGGTTTTTTTCCTACTAGTTCTAGAAATCAATTAAATCCGTTATGCAACCAACCGAAAGAGAAAGAAGCATTCCTAGAAAAAAGAATATTCTTTTGAACTTGCTTAAGAGTCATCAATCTCGCCTTCTTTATCTGTTTCGAACGTAAAGATGAAAAGAGAATACGATTCGGAGTAAATTGAACCATTTCTTTTCCTTAACTGCAAATGTAGCTGACAAGTGTCTCTGAGTAGCGTTTTGTAAACAGCATAAATTTTGAAAAACGAGGAAACAATGAATTTACTCTGGAATAAATCGTTGATGAAGAGCTCTTTCTATGACTGCAAATGCATATGTTATTTATTAAGATAAAAGAAATGAAATGTATATTAATTTATTTTTATTGATTTCCGTTTATTTTTTTATAAGCAACATTATTTTTATTACTCATTTTAATTTTAATCTTATTCTAATTTTAATTATGTTATAACCAATTTATTGCTTTTGTTGCATTTTTGAAAATTAAGCAGATTTATGTTTTATTGAATTATTTTCCAAGCATATCACTATTGAAATATTATTCATAGGAAATTAAAATATTTTATTAATATATTTTAATTTTCTACTTATAAAACATTAATTTATTATTTTAATTAATATATTTTTAAAACACGCATTCATATTAAAAATTTAACAAACAAATTTGAACAGTTTTCCTTGAGGTTCACAGAAAAATAAGGATTAAATCTTAAAATTACTGAAAATCAGAAAATACTCAGCCTATCTAACGAAACGACCGCGGGCCCCCAGCTGGCCTGGATATCATTGCAAAATATATTCCACTTTTAGTTAAGTGAGATTGATCGAATCTCTTGGCTCACGTTTTGTTCATTAAACACCTTTGCTCATATAAGTTTGGAGGACAGAGAAGTTTTCTGAAAAATTATCAAAGGATACCCGAATTTACATTTAATTGGCAGCCATCAGTTAAATGGGCGCCTCTTTTGTTTAGCAGTTCCTCATGAATATGAGTTTTGATTGCGATTAATGTAGAAATTTCTTCCTATATCTCAAAGAGAAACTTGGATGTTCCAGTATTCTGAGGCGTCTGAACTTGAATATTCTTAAAAATAAGATGTTTGAACATAATGCTTATAATGTACCTTTTGTATGGAAGCAGAAGAAATTAATTTTTACATGAAACTTTGCATATTATTAGTAGCAATAAACGTAGGCGTATGACTGTGGCCACTAATGGAATGCAACAGTTCTGTAATATGCTTGATAATTATTGAAATTGGAAAGCTTCTAGCGCAAAACATGACATCACACAGAACACCACTCGGCATTTTATTTGTATAGATTAAAAAATATCCTACTGATTTAATGAGAAAATTACGATGTATTGAGTCAAGTAATGGTTTGAATTTGGGAAGATCTATCATCAGTTGACTGTGGTATTACTTCGAAATTGGAATTAAATGAAATCATGTATACAAACGTGTAATCTATTACACTAATAATTTTGCCAACAATAAAAAAAAGGAATTTTAAAGGGAAAATGAATAATGAATTATACTGTTTGTGGAGAATAAATAAATTGAAAGAAATAATAAAGACGAAGAAGAATATAAGAAATAATATAAGAAATCAAAATACAATACTACTTGTTTATTTAATAACATTAATAGAGCTGATAGCTTTCTATTATTTTTCCTTCTAACATAATATTGAAACAGTAGAAATGTTTTGGATGTTTCAACAATTTTGAAATTATTTATTATTGGTTTGAGTTTAATCTTAAAGGGATATATACCTTATAAACAATTTTAGCTAAATTCTATAGAAATTAAAAGGCAGAATGTATTATTTTTAATAAAAAATATGCACTCTTAAATAGACTGATTAATATTTCTCTCAATTGCATAAACATATAAATTAAATATCCATGATATATGTTTATGATGAATAGTTTAAATTATTATATAGTTTTAAAGATGATTTTCTTCAAATAAGAAAAAAATATGATTTTTAAATTTGCAAAACTTGTCAATGTAAAATAAACTTGCAAAACGGTAAGCACATTTTATATATTTATACACTTAATTAACGAATTTTATAATTTCTTTTTCGATTAATTGATTTTGTCTTGTTTGTCACTGGCATCAAATAATTGAAAAATGTTAGACCCTTTTAATTTTTTGGAATTTTTCTAACATGTGATTTTATAGAATCTCTTATAGTTAAAATTTTACTTTTTAAACGACAGGAAGATTGATTTCTAATCAAAATATAGAGTATGAATTCAAGATAAGAAATAAATTTAACGCTAACAGTACACAATACAGCAAAATAAATTAATCATTAACTGAATACATTTAATACATTAGGGACATACTGAAAATTAATAAAGCGGAAATTTTAAAGAATAGAAATACATAAATAAATATTAATATTTAACGAAAACCTCAGTTAGGATTAATTATGTTAATTGTTAGTTATGATAAACTTTAGTTAATTAAAATTTAATTTATCTAAAACCTTGTAGGGAATAGGAATTCAATTATCATAAAATATTCTTCTCTGTTTTATCTCAAAAAGCAATTAATTATTTTACTTAACAATGAACATGGCATCTCATGTGTATAAGGTATTCTTGAATTATTTAATCTATATAACTTCTTAATCCGAAGTGGCTCTTAAATTCTAAAACTTCTGGAATCAAGTCTAAACCACTTTCCTGATTTAAGTACATTATTCTAATTCTTCTCCCGTAGCTGCTTCGTAAAGCTCAAAATATATTCGTACTGTGCTCTACATGCGACAACCTTTCGTCCCATGGGGCTATTTAGCCGGTCATTTACTCACTGCCACTCTATTTGGCTTGGATCTCATTTTCCGGAAAATCCACATCTCTTTAATGAGAGGCTTCCAGTGGCGTGATTTAAGGTGTCATAGCTCTTTCTAAGATCCTAACAATATTATTTTATCCTATGTATTATGGGCAACTCTATACTTTACTTTAGATCCCATGGAGGGAGATACTTTAGGGATATAGGAATGATATTTTCGATTTATTGAGGAATTTTTAAAAACTACTTTTATGTGTTTTTGATTGTGAAAAAATGTGATTTTTTGTTAGTGCATTTAAAATTCTTGTTTGGAGCTCATGAACTACACATTTTTAGTGTTTCAACTTATAATTTACTTCAGTTATTTCCTTGTTTCTGTTTTTATTTGTCATATTTATAGAAAATGGACATTCAATATCAAATATTTCAAAAGAAACAATTGTGCTGAAATGTTGCATAACATGTTTCAACATGAATCGTTGGTTTCTATTTCTTCAATTCACTATGGTGTGCAGTTGCAGATTTTTTGTATATGGATTTTTACAGTTCCTGTTAATGAATTGAATCTTATTTCTTACCATACAAAATTACTGTTAGAGTATCAAGAAGTTGTGGTTCCTCATTAGGATAGAAATATATTCGAGATTTTCCCTTTGTAAAAAGGTAAATAGGTTTTATTTATATTTTATTTATTTCAATCGACATTTATTATTAAATAACGGAAAATAAGTGTGCCTTTACTTGCTTTTTTTCTATAGAATGGGGAAACGTATGAATTACGCCTAATTTGTGTGTTGCATGTGCTCCTGGAAAGATGCATTTTGTTTTGAAGTTTAGTTTAGTTATATTAACGTCCCGTTGTAAACCAACACGAGGGCTATTTTTGGGACGGACCTCGTGATTTTGAACCGCGGTCAAATGACAAGGATGACACCTGAGCTGGCACTCCCTTCTCCACGCCACACCACACCATCGGGAGGACGTTTGTCATAACGGATTTAACGCGCAACAGATCCCCTTACACGGCGGTTCTTCGGTGAAATCGGGTCTCAAACCTGAAACCTTACGGCTCACAAGCAGAGACCTTGCCACCAGGCCACCGCGGCTTATTTTGTTTTGAAATAAAATCATATAGTTAATGGATTAGGGCAGGATAGTGAACTACCTCGATGCTATCTAATGAGATTACATCTATATAGCATATGGCTTGCTGCACTGTAACATAGATTTCAGCTAACTTTCTCACTGGAATAATGGTTGTGTTCTAAATTACCAAGACACTTGACTTTAAGGCAGAATGGAGAACTATTTGATGCTAGAATATAATGAAATAAAATTCTTAAAATTTACATTCTCATTTTTCATAATACACTTGTTTGAATTTTGATGACACTGAGTACGCGATGTGACCTGGAAATTATCAAAAGATGCACACACATATTTAACAATTGTTTCTATTATTAGCTTACAGTATGGTTTAACAATTTGAAAGAGTTTTGAATGGAAGAGTTTTAGTAAGAAGCGAATTTAGATGAAATTTGACACAGAATCATCGCTTATATATTGTTATTAATTAACGAAATGTGCTGATTTTTTTGTACCGAGAGTTAATGGTTTTTGTTTCCTCTTTACCTTATGTAAATGCCTAGATCAAAAATGCAATAAATTAGATGGCTGCTATTCAAAAGCCATTTATTTCCTTTAATGACACGAAATATTTATACTTTTCTTTTAGGAAACAAAAAGTTATTCCAGATAATTTGTGTACTTCGTCGGAAGGGCGTTGTAAAATTAAAATTGTATTATAGGTTTTTGCTTTCCTCTTCATTCGTTATTATAAATATTTATAATAGAATCCATAAATGGATTACAAATTTTGTATTTAATGTAATATTTCCTTTTAATAGAGGCTTCTAATTTATAAGTGACATGAAATTAAATGAATTTAAACTAGAAGGACCATTATAAATTAGTGTTTATTTATACGTATGCATTGAAACCTTATTTTAGTCTGTTTTTGTAAGGTAACGAATCAGTGAACTTTAGTTTAATAAACTAGAAAACAATTTGTGAGAAATCATGAATTTTTAACAATGAAATTTAGACTCAAAGTTTAAACTCAAAAATAATTTAGATTTCTTCAATTATTTCTACCTTTTTGATGTCATTTATTAGCTCTATTTAAGAAAAATACATTATCACATAAATAAGGAGCAAATTGAATATGGCCAAAATGGTGAATAATTTAAAAATACAAAAGTTATTTTTATTCTGAGGCAGCAGCGATTTAATGTGTTACTAAAATCATTTTCAGTTTGTTTCGAATTTAAACACGAACTAATAAGCCAAAATAAACAATTTAACGAATATCAATAATTCTGAGTGGAAAAAAAAATTATGGAACTCTTGAAATCTTAAAATTTTTTTAGGAATTCCAAATGACTTAAAAGCTCCAATTCAAATATATTGATAGTAATGAATACATATAACTAAAATCTTTAATTCAACTAAAATGGAAATTATTTTAATCTTCCTTTTTCATTTAAAAACGATAAACAGCATTTAAACTTAATATTAATTCTTTAATTTCTTCTTTAAACGGAAACTTAAAAACTTTCAGACTGATTGATAATAATTCATATTTTCATATTCCATTAACGGATAATTCACACTTTATCAATGCCTTCAGAGAGGTTTTGTGAAATTTCTTTATCATAATTGCAGTTGAGGAGATAAATATTTCCCCGGGTGTGCAAATGATTTTACAATTTATCATTCAGTTTATTAGACAACCTTAATGGGTTTTGGAAGAATTTATAGAACAGCGAATGGCTCGAAATTTATATTGAAATTAAATTATTCATTCTGATGTTCTCTTGTGAACATAGTTAACTAACAATACAAAAGATATGTTCATTTTTATTATATAAAAACTATACAATATTATTTAACGCTTTAATGAAGCTATTATTATTGAGCCCATTTCCACATGGAAATATTTATGCTGCTATGAGAAGAATGATTTCCTCTTCATGGCTGTTTGTATAAAGATGATACAAATAAATGAAGATAGATTAATTAACATACTTTTAATTTGTTTATGAATGAAATCGTCAGTCCCTATTTAAAATAGGAAAATATTTTTATTGTTACACGTTACAGTTACCAAATTTAGAAAAAAAAATTGTGGTGCTACAATGTTTACCTAGAAACAATTTATTAGTATTTTTAATAAATGCTTAGTAGAAATATAAGTTTAAACCAGATTTTGGCTTTTTTTCATCATATTTCCAGAAATATCATTGCCTAAAATATTTGTAATGAAAGCATTGGATAAATCATTGTTTCTTAGTAGCATAATTTACATAGGAATGAGGAAGGGGATTTCCTGTACCACAATTCCACAAATTTTTACATGGACAGTTATGCCTTTTATGGCATTATGGTGCTTTGAAAAGCGACTCTATTATTAAAAGTTTCCATAAACAATAAATATAACTCTTGTAGGATTAATACAGTGACCACGGCTTTAATATATATCGCAATTTGTAGCCTTAAAATGCCTTGTAGTAGGAATCAAAGGCATCTTGCTAAGCGATTGAATTGGATTTAAACAAAGCCAACAATTTCTGCAAATTGGTTTATCACCAAAGTCGGCTATTAAATATTAACACTCAAATCTGCGATATGTAGATGTACTATAGAAAGAATACATTTTGTTCTGAAAGAAATGAAGTAATTTAATGGTTTTCTCACCATGACATCATTAATATGAAAGTGAATTAAATAAATGATTTTGATTATTTAATACTTGGAGTTAAAAACCCAAGAAAATGGAATATTGTTATGGAATAGTGGTTGAGTGACTTTTTAGTGAGAAAGATGGATTATAGGAATGTTTGTTCAGAGCATGATTCATGCAAAATTCGTTAAGTATGTCTACAACAAATGCACTCTTATGTATGATGTAATTACAAGTCTAGAAGAATTGAATTGTGAGATACTGATCAAGATGAAATTAATTTGGATTATATTCCATGTTAGATTAGTTAACAAGTTAAAATAAATTCACTTATTATCCACAAAATGATAATTACATTCTATGAGGAAATTAATCGAATGAAATTATATAGATATTGTATCATTCTGTTTACAAAAGATAAAATTTGAATCTAAATTACAATCATTTAGAAACGTCTGCATTTTTCAAAAAGTCTCAGGTATGCATATGTGGAAAATTTTATATAAAATTATTGACATTTATAAAAATTATCAGACGTCATTTTTTCAATCATTTTTATTTTAACACGCTGATACATTGAAGATAATTTTATTTATTTTACTAAATCCAGTTTAATTATTCTTGAGAAATAAATAAATAAAGTTGTTAATTTATCATACTGACCATTTAAAATAAATAAACAAAAAAAAAACAGCAAAAAAAATGAGATAATGTTAAGTAAATTATTTGCGTAATTAATACATATTCTTGTGTTTCTTTGCTTTAGATGTAACTATATTATAGAACATTATTCAACATTATTAACGTATTAAAATTTCTAAAAAAATATTTATCTAGAACAAATTAAATTTTAATATAATGTATCAAATGTTCCGTGACCAATAGAAAATTTCCAGCATTTCTGCTCCCATGAAACAATCATTTGAAATTGCAGTTAAATATTATCATCGTATGATTCTTTCTGCTTTTTCAAAAATCTTTACGGTACTTAGCACCACCTGCTTCATTATAAATTTTCAATGACATCATTAATTAACGAGAGGAAAATGTTTTATTTATTATTAGCAAAAAAAAAACAAGCGTCCGTTTATTTTTCATCCTAATTTTTGTTGTTGTTGTTATTTTGCTTTTGTGCTCTGATAAATTTATATTTTTCGAATCTAGATTAATTTGTGCAAGATGTTTGAAGTTATAGAAAAAATATACATTCTTTTTACTCCCTCTTTCCTTATTCTTAAATACATTGATAACTTAGCGTATTTTACACTTACCAGTGATGTAATTGATTGATACATTTATTTTACCTTGGAATTTTACAGTCACTTTTGTTTCAATTTAGTTCATTTACTTATATTTTTGAAGTAATACAGGAGCTATTTTGGGTTGGATCTCATTTTCAAGAATAGCTGGAAGTGGCATAGGATTGGGCTTCGATCCTGGAATATTCTGATCCCAGCACCAATCTCTTTGAAACTCAAGAAATAGCAAGTTACATGTAGAAAAAAAAATGCAATTAATGTAAGGTATAATATTACAAATTACTATGGTGAGAGTGTCGGTTATCATATTTAGTTATTTATTATTTAACTTAATATTATATAGAAAACTGTGCATATATTTGCCACCCGTGTTAGAAATTGCTTGTGATTATTTAATGACAAGAAAGAGACTTATAAGAAGTATTTTATTTGCTTCTGAAGAGAAACAGGTCAACGACTCTATGCTTGACGATAAATATTTTGAAGAATGACTACCTAAACAGGATTCCTGAAATGTCTGGCGTTTCTGGCGATTTCTTGATTAGGAATATTTATAAGATATCCTTCGAAAAGCTTCCTTACTCTGTCACTGAGAATATAAATATCAGTTGAGTCGAGAGAAGGGAGTAATTGAGTGAATTATCTCGTTGGAGTATCGATCCCCATCGAGTTCTATCTGCGCTTTTCTTGATATTGCGATTGCTTAATAATTATTTATTGTTTGTGTGTTGTTCATTTGCAAGACGTATCTTTGTATGCATCGTCTCTGGTTCGATATCTATGTTTTGTGCCTTTGAGAAGAATTAAAAACTGCTATCCATTATTGAGCCCTTTGGACCTTATTCCATACACCTATTTTCCTGATGTTTCAATTTTTTTTCAAAGTATGCATATAGAAAGCCAAGCACTGTTTAAAGTGGAATGTTTCTGGTGAATATAAGAAAATAAAATGTAAGACGAACTCTTTTTCCTAGCATTTGGTTCTTGATCAAAAACGCTACTTTAGATTGAGCCAATGTATATATTTAATTTTTCCTATTTGTTTATTTATAATTTTATCTTTTCTCTAAAATTATTTTTCTTTATTTTCATTTTTATATTTTTAAAGATTAAACTGCCTATCTTTCGTAAATTCTATTTTTACTAATTATTGTTACGAAATTTTACCGGGGTTCGTTTGGATAGTGGAAGTTATATGGTGGAGAACGCTCAATCAGCAGGCAGAAGTAGAATAAAAACAACGACGTTTATTTACACGAAGACACACAGGACAGCACAAAAACGACAACTATATACAGCACAGACAATTATCTTCAACCGAGACGTGTAGCATACAGCAGTATACAACAAGAATCTACTGCAGACAGTAGCGCACAGCTCAGTTCAGCACTAGCTTGACTCCGTCGCTTCCGACTACTCTGTCTTCGACTTCTCCGACTCGGACTACTCTGTGTGGCAGCTGCAGCCCCTTTTATAGGTCTCAGGAGGTGGGACTAGAAGCCTCTCAACCAATCAGGAACGTTCGAGGCGTATCTCGGTTCCTACTGGACGGATCGGGAAAATTCTCGATGTTTCGGGCGTAATCTATTTTGGCGCCAAAGTTGCCAAATTTGTCGCCAAATGGTCGCCAAGCTCTGGTACTCCCGACATGACGCCCATACTCTGTCCCATACAGATGACTGCAAAACATTCTTTCTAATGATGGAACCAACTTTGTTGGGAAGCAACATTACGGATTCGTAACATTATGTTCCAATGATATTGTTACTGTGGAAAATTATGGAGCTTCTTCTGCTCGAACCATTTAGACCTTCGCCAATATTCCCTTTTATGCTTGCTCCTTTATTTTTTGTTCCGGCTTTTTTATTTTCTTTGGCTTCTTTTGTATCGTACACACGTGTATGTATGATTTGTTTTTGAATGGGTAATCCTTTGACAGTTATTTAATTTCTATTTTTTTTTATTAGTTTTTTACCAGTATAACGCCATTTTTAACACACACCTATTTATCATCAGAATACGAAACATCTACGCATGTGTATTCTTGTAACAACATGAGTTATTTCTATATACCTAAGATAATACAGAAAGAAAGAGAGAAACACATTATTTGATTTCTTTTACATATCTTTCTAAAAGGAGCAAATGGTTACTCCGTGCGTGTGACTTCAAATACAAATATTCTGTTCTAGAGATAATCAGACGCTTTCTTTGACTTACTTCCTTATAACTCCCATCAAAGGTCAGAGGGAGGATGGAACGTAGCGGAAGTAGTTAAGGTACGCATCAAGGAAGATACACAGAAAAAAATGAGAATTGGATATAAATGTCTCGAAGATTTTAGTTTACCATGGGAGATAGCCACTGGACAAAAGTAGTCGCTTGAAATTCACCGATTTTTATGAAAATATACGTTGCTAAATTCCCTGAATATTGAGAAAAGAGATACAAAATACAACTTTGAAGATGTGTCTCGTATATTAGAGGACAAATGATGCAGAATGACTTTTGCTTTTATACAGAAGCCAAAAAATAAATTAATTAAAATAAGTTAACTGTCTGCCAACAAACTATTAAAAATCTTTTGACATGCATTATAAGAAAAACAAATAAAAAATAACGGATTTCTATCTATATTAATATAAAATACAATGTCAAATTAGAAAAGAGTCAATAAATAATGAAAGCTGAATTTTTTATTATTATATTCTGAAATTAAAAGGAATACAATCAAAGAACTCTGTATAGGTGACGCAAAAAAAAATAATTTTGCCTCCTAGAATTTAGGTTACTGTGAGAAATAGATGTTGATAGAAAGAATATCTGCCTTTATTGTACTCTTGTAATGATTATTGAAATAATCATTCCAAGAGTACTGAGATTTTAATTGCCGAATATGGTTTTCTACAAGACAGTTTTAATTCTATGAATTAATTTGCCAATAATCCAAAAGATTTTTTTTTAAATTCTAAATTGAAATAAAAATTAATTTGTATTAGTATCAAAAAGGATTATATTATTGCTTATTACTTTATCTATAAGTTAATATTACTTATTATCTATCAAATTATTATTAAAATTACCAAATTAGTTCTTATTGAATTACTTTTTAAAGTATTACAGTTGAAAAGTTCTAGCGTAATATTCAAATTAGTTTAGTAGCATATTTAGAAGTAAGGCGTTTCAAAGAGAATAAAATTTTAAATCCATATATTTTCAATCCGCTTTACATATACACTGATATTGCTATTACAGGATTATTGGATTTAACTGAATATAATTATAAAATCAAAGAGAATTCCTAGAAACATATGATAATTTTAAATAGGTTATTAACGCATAAAAAAATGTAAATTAATGAGTTACGAATTCGTATTCCAAATATCTCAGTTCTCAGAATGTTGTTTCAATTCGACTTGCATTAATCATGGTCCATAAAAATTTTAATTTGTTTTATTAATAATCTGTTTCATAAATATAAAAAAAGCAAGAGTAGATAAAAGATTAAATATTATTTCAGAAAGATGCAATTATTTATAACTATGATTATTTATTGATTAAATATATAATAAAATGTGATTTATTTTGTGATATTTAAATGTATTATATAATTGCTAATATTTAATTCCTTCAATGTTATGTTCATATTGGTTTCAACATTATAAAGTGCATTTAAGTTGCATCTCATGCAAGTTCGAAAGAGAAAATTCATCAATTTCAGAATTTCATCACGTAAAAATTTTTTAAAAAAATCAATATTTATTGTGAGAGGAAAGTATAAATTTAGAAATTCGAGATATAATTTCAAATAAATCTATCATAAATCTTTCATTACAAAAAACTACTGATATATTATATTAAGATAGAAATTACACATCAAACAAGGTTTAATTTATCAGTGAATCCCTTCATCAACATCAGATAATAATTACTTTGTCTTCATATCTTTGCAGAAGAAAGCTACCTAGAACCAAAATAAAAGCAAGCATAATCTCGAATGGAGGTATCGCAAATATAACTGAAGATTAAAACCTGGCGCACTAAAGAATGTGACATAAAATTTTAACGGCCTACCAGAAGAAGCGATAACCTGCTGCTTGGGAAAAGTTCAAAGGTTTGTGGACATACATAAAATGAAGTCGTAAAGCGTTATGATTATGGCTTTTCTGAAGGTTTTACTATTGTTGTTGTCTGTTCCTTTCAACAAATTGAAACGGAGCGCTTATGTCTGTTTTCAGTAGTTAAATTGCTGTTTCTTGAGTTTTCACAGGTAGCATTCTTCCAAAGTTTATCGATTTCCATTTAATTCTACATCCGTAGATATGTTACGTAACATGCTGGAATGATACATTATTAAAAGTGCAATTTAGATGCAAGTCGTAGGGATGAAGTAATCTTAAATTGAAAACAAAATTTGTTTCATTTATGAGTTTAAATTCCACGCATATTGCTTTAGTTGCTACAGACTTTGTAGCTACAATAAATTGTTATCATTGTGCTATTTCTTTATGATATTTATATTAAGCGACCATAAAAGGATAGTAGTAAATGCTATGTAATTATTTCCGGTAATTTTTTTATAGCTGAAAACACATACTGTATATTAAGTAATTTATAAATTAGATCCCAATTGGAAAGTAACATATTACAAAACTTATATTTTTATATCTGCATAAATGCATAGAAAAATATTTTAACAATATAGTGGCAACACAACCTGAAAAGACATTTAGATTCATTTATGAAATATAACCATATGAATTATCCAGGAATTTCTTACATATATATATACATAATGTCTATATCTTCTTTCAACAGTATAGTTTTATTAGGATATTACACTTATATAAATTTTTATTGCATACATATATTAAATAATAGTGGGCAATTATTCACCATTTTGTAAATAATTATTTTGAGATTTGTAAATATTCTCATATTACGTGATCTAACAAAATGAATGTTAGAAGTTATAAAAATATAAAATTACAAAAAATATATAAGTTTCCATAAGCAATGTTAAGAGCTTGCTTAAGTTTTTAAAAATACACTAGTATAGCTTTACCTCTGCTACTTACTTTAATACTAAACTTACCACGATCAGTTAAATGACCACTTTTCATTGTAAATTTTAATATATATGTAATGAATAGGTGTCTTAAAATTTAGATATCGGATTCAAATTTAGTGAATATTAACTGTGACTAAATTTTTGAATGTCTTGTAATTAAGTGGATTTCAACATATCATTTTCTTCCTTGCATTTTTGCATTACAAATTTTATCTCAATATTTGAAATTTATAATCAATGAAATTAACTAATTTAAATAATCTAACTTAAGAATATATTTTTCATCATAATTTTAAAAACTCCATTAATAAAAGTCTAGAATTTTACACCTTGAGGAATTTTCTCTTCATTTATTCAAATATTTTAATTTTTTTACCATATCTGAAATCTTTTGTATCCATATAACATCACGGCATTTATTATTCTTTGATATTAACTTTTTGAGATTAAAATATCAAGGCTATACAAAACAATAATTTTCAAACTGGAAGATGATGCTATAATTTCTAGATATTTTATGTAATTAGCATTCACAAAAAATTATCAAGAGTCTCATCATTAATTTCCTTTAATTGCATAATGTATCATATTTACACTTTTTAAACAATCATTTTTAATGCAGAAATTATTTTTACATAGCTGGAAATTCTGCAATCAGAAATATTAGAAGAAATCTAAGGAAACATGAAATTCTACATTTGTACATGCGTGTTTTCTTAACGAATAGTATGATGCCTTATACAAAGGAATTTACTAAAAGTTTTCAGCGCTCTTATTTAATAATTTACACTAACAATATATCCTTCCTCTTAATCATAGACTAAAAGTTGTTCGTTGATGATGTGCAACAAGATGCATTCAGTATTAATAAAAATTTACATATTCTAAATGCCTAGATTCCATAAAATTCAATATTTATAATCTCCTTTTAAGTGCACATTAAAAATAGTAGCGATTGGTATATTCATAGTTTATTATAAGTGAACTTGCGTTTCCCCTCATTTCTTCTAAACCAGAATGCTTTCATCTATTATGCAATTTACGATAAATCTCTTCTATAATCCTTTGGGAAGAGGTCTGCCAATTACCAGAGGCAGCGTTTCATTAAAGGCGAAATTTCCATTAATTTGGTAGACCATATACCTTTATAATTAATAGAACTATTGTGAGATTTCCTTTTGGCGCCCTGGGAATAATAAAAGCCATAAAAACAGCGTTTGTTGCTGATGCATGTCGAAGAATCTGGTCGAGAAGCATTAAAACTAAATTTATCACATTGCGTTGTCAAGTGTTCTCGGTTTTATCGAAGTTCTTAGGAAATTTTTCGTAAGCATTAGCAGCGAAAAATAGTTCCCGTAAAATACGATACAATTTCCCGCAGAGTTAATAATAAATTATCTGACATTCAATTTTTTTAGAGTAGATTAAACATAAGGAAGGATTTATGATCTTTGAGTACCTGAAATATTTTCTCACGCTGCTTGGGACCTGAGTTTTACTATTGATTTGAATTTCGCAATAGTATCTGATTATACCTTCATTGTACTTTGGTATATATAATTATTACCAACAGAAAAAGATTTTTATTAAGGCTAAAGGGTGTATTTTGAAATGATAAATATGACAATCAGTTGCTTAACATTCGATTGAGCTACTTTAATGGTTCAGAAATGTATTAAGTCTTTTAATTATATTAAAATACATTTGTTGATCACGGTGCTAGGATTATAGTAATTACATTAAGTTCCAGCTTGAGTCATTAAATTTTAACTCCCTGAAAAGTTTTCAGAAATAAAAAGACCACTGTATTGTGTTCTTTATGTTTAAGCTATTCTTATATTTAATTATCAGTATTTGTTATTGAATTTATTTAATTAAAATTAAACATTCACTTAAAAAATGTAAATAAAAAAAAACTGTTGACGCTGTTGGAGTTTCTTAAAAATTCAAATCTCGTTATTAATTATTTTATGCATATTTTGACTTATCTTTGATGCGTTGATTATTTGAAAACTGTAGTTTATAATATTTAGTTTATTTCTTAACGCAGAACGTGGTTAAGATGTTATTAATAAAATTGTACCAGATTGCAACTATTTTATTTTTATACAATGTAACGGTCTTCCTAGACGCCCTATCAAATGGAAGATATTAATTAAATTTAATTCCGAGCGATTGAATGATTTTAAAAAATATTAGTGTTTCAAAATTTCGCCAAAAAGATTGTTTCAATTTATCTAAAATTATGTGTTAAGTATATTTACTAGTGATTATTTGATGACATTTTACGCTTAACGGTCAATAGCAAGTATGCATACCACTTTTATTACCCCTGACTAATCTGTTGTAAGTATTTCTACCTCACCTTTTTAATAAATTAAACCGCAAATCAGAAAGGTTTTGATGTTTTTAGATTTACATCATTAGTTTATCATAATAAAAACCCAAAAAAAATTTTATTTACCGTTGCCCCAGACTTAAGTCTTATAAAGGGTTACGCAAGGCGGCTAAATAGTTTTTTTTTTTTTTTGCAAAGATGTTCCAAGTTATTGAAGGATTTCGGAATAATAGTAAAATATTTAATACTAAAATGTTTTTTTAAAAAGTCTTATTCAATTAAATTCTAAAATAGAAATATAAAATGAAAGAAATATGAAATGAAATATAAAATGAAAATGGGTATAAATATAAAATGAAAGAAATGAAGAGAAATATAAATAAGACAAAGTTGAATAAACAAGGAAGAAGATGCACGTGTGCTCTTACATATTAGCAAACCTGACTCTTACTACTTTTGCTGTTCATTTTTGAATCTATGAGAAAATATCAATAAACCACAAAACTTCTAAGTTGCGAACTATTATGAATCAAATCACATTGATAAATTATAAATATTTTATTTAACAAACAAATAAATTATATGGGGTATAAAAATAAAATCAGGAAATAATTCATCAGTTAACTGTAGTACCTTGAAGCGTTGATTTCTAAAATGCCCTAAATGATATGAGGCATAGTGAGAAACAACATATACTATGAGCGATAAATAATGCGTGGCTGTTAATGTTGGGCAGAAACACTTGTTTTCGGTGAATTTCTAAGTATAGATCCCATAGCATTTACAATTTTGGTTAAAAATTACACATTTGATTCATAATCAGAAATACGTCAAAAACATAACTGATTAAAATCTCTACTATTTCGAGACATTTTCACAGCTCATGAAATATGCTGGATCCCAAACACTCTTTCAAATTATTTTCTAGGACATTAAGCTTTCTTATGAAATCAATACCATTGAATGAAATACAGCTTAAATTGCTAAAATTCTAACAATCTTGTCTTGTCTTGAAAAGTAAATGATAAAGTAATAATAAAATAATGATTCTTATAGTGAAATGTTTCCAATTAAAACAAAAAAAGTACGTATTTCTAATGACGTTATTAATAGTAAATATTTCAGTTGCAGGCAGCTCTCATGTTGTAAAGAACATATCAGCAGACTTCACTTCGGATAATTTTTTGAAGAGATGTAAAAATACAATATATATATATATATACATGATATTTAATTGCTGAAGAAAACTCCAACTGTCGGTTCAATTGCCTATTAAGCATTTGAGCTACCTCTTAACATTTTAAAATCAAAAATCATTTTATTACAAAATTGATGTATGCTAGAGAGAGAGAAAAATGGAAAGTCAAAAATTTTAAACTTTTCAGAATGGGCTCATAGTCATGCACGATATTCTGCTTTCCTAATTTTTATTATTTTTTATTCTTTTTGCTAATAATTTTTTGAATAAAAAATTATTGCAAATTATTTCTATCAATAAAGAATTATCAAGGACCTTTTATGAATTTTTCTTAACTACAAGATACGGATTTCAAAACTTAATTCTAAAATTGATGAAAGATGAAATATATTTTCCGATCAACTCTTTTTTCTTTAAAGACCAATTTAATTTTATAAATATACTGCTGTGCATAAAGATCAAATTTCTTTTATAAATATTAATGTGTTAAACTCAGTCTACTTAAGTAAATTTTCATATTTTTATGAACTTTCAATCTCAACTAATAAGAGTTTTTAGATTTTGTTAACTTAACTGTCTAGAATTTTTCATATTTTTTTGGATTTTGCAGGTTCCATTTTCCTTTCCATTATAGAAAATATCAAAATTATTTTAAAAGACAAATAAATCTTCTACAATAAGTGTGTTTCATACAAAGAAGGACTTATATTTCGAAAATTCTAATGGAAATAGTTAAAAGAAAATATCTAATTACGCCAGAGTCCAGAAATAACAACAATGTTTTTATTTTTGCTATAAATTAGAATATTTCCATTAGCCTGGTCTAAATTAAAATTTTTAGACAGATAAGGAAATAAATTTTAATTTTGACCACAGAGAATATATGTACCCTAACCATTTTAATTATTTAATACTAGTTTCAAAGAAAGTCAGATTTTTCACTATATTAGAAGAAAAATAAATCTAAGACGAAAAGAAATATTTTTGTACACGTCTTTAATTGTAATACTCATATGCAGCTTTATCATTATTTTGAAAAATATATATTTTTAATTACCTGGGTATATATTATTGGGTATTTTTTGAGTTTAATAACTAAAAAAAGAAAACCAGAATTTCTCTTATTGTATAGTTAATAAAAATATATAGCTGTGACTTAAATTTTTACCATAGAAATAATAAAAAATTGAAAAAAAAAGCTGAGAAAATGAAAAAAACATTATTTTTTAGTAGCAAAGGGATAACACTTAATCAGGAACAGAAGAACTTTGAATATACATGTAAACGAACACAAATGATGAATGCATTGTGTTAAACATAATTTCTTTTTGAGGAGCATATTAAAAATAAGCATTTTTTTTTCATATTTTGAAATCTATATGATATTCGAAAAAAATTAACAAATTGAGTTCAAATTATTATTTCTTAAAAAATTAGAAATATAAAATAGTTGTAATTAAAATGAAACATTTTGAAGGACTCTGAAAGCAAAATCTACTAGGAATTAGTTGAAGAAATTTGATATTTTTAATATTGCAGCTTCAGAAAAAAAATTACTCAATAATAAATAGCTTCAGTTGTTTTTGATATGCTGTTTTTCAGCTAATTAATACCTTTTTCCATTTCTTAATTATGTCAAAGTTACTATAACTTCAAATTTTCAGAACATTTTGTTTATAATGATAGTTAAAATTTCTTGCAATTGCAATAATTACATCCATGGCTTTGTACAAAATAAAGATGCAATTTTAGTATAAATTCTTTACCAAATAACAGAATTTCGCCATTGTTTTACAATATCATCGCCATCATATTAAATATTTGAATAAAAGATCGATATCTGTGGATTTCTTGACGAAAATGAATAGTAAATTTGAAGCTACATGAGAACTCGATGTTCTTCCTGGAACAAGAAAAAAGAAGTGCATTAAATTTGGATGTTGTGAAGAAAAAATATTAAAGCCATTGATTCAGGTCAGTAGATCAGCAATATAAGAGTACCAAAGACCTTATCAATACCATAAGAAAGTATATTCGAAACCTTGGGCTAAATTTTACGATATTATGCAAATAAAATTAAACATTTGAAGTGCTTGCAATTAGCATATGTGCAAGAAAGAACTGATTTTGTCAACTTCATTTTGTCCGAAATAGAGTTGAAACATGGAATCAAAAGATTTTGTGGATTGATGAAACGAATTTCACTTTATCAGGACAAGAGACTGAATTACAGAATATAGGTCTCATCCAACCTACGTTGTTCAGTTTAGAAAACCTTTGTTTTCAGTGTTCCAGAATTTGTTGTATTACTACTGACTTTATTGTCTGTCCATATTTTTTTTTTCAAAATCTTACATCAAAAGGGTTAATTCACTTTTGTAACAGGAAAATAAAAATACAGTAAAATTCTAGAAAACAATGTGATCCTTGGCTTTGTAAGAAAGAAAAATGCCTGTATTCAATCATATTTAGGCAAGATGGAGCCCTACATCACGTCGCTCAGTCTGGAAAGCAGCTGCTTCAGCAACTTTTGTGTAAGATCATAAAATTATTAGTTGTTTCCTTTATTCTTGGCATTCTGTTCCCTTGAATTGAATTTTTGTGACTCTGAGGATTATTTAAAAGACCGTGTCTGAAAAGAAAAATAGTAGTAATGCGGATTTGAAAAGGAGCAAAAAATTCACTATACAAAAATGAATTCAAAAATTCACAAACGCTATAAAAATTCACCAGGAAATATGAGATGCTACTGTGAATTACGATACTTTGCATCTCAGAATTTCACTGGAATTGAAAACTCACATATTGAGGACATATTGTAATACTGTGATAATTCAGTTTATATAATTATAATATACAAATGTACTATAATTTCAATTTAGGAAGTTTTATCAATAAAATAGTGCCAATTATTGAAAAATATTGAAATATTTTTTTAGTTACGACAATTGTTTTCTTATACTATGCACATTATAAATACCAAGGTTCTTCTGTGTATTCCAAATAGTTTTCTTTCTTGAGTCCTTCCAATTTAAATATAGCTACCCAGCAATTATTTCTTTATTTAAGTTTAATTATTGCTTAATTGTTTTCGAATAATTAATGAAATGTATCATTCATTTGAATCCAAATAAAGGAATCCTTATAGAATCCTATCAAATCGTCTCATCCATCCCCCAAAAAAAGAAATGCAAAGAATCGTTCTAAGAATGACTAAGAAAGAATTAAGAAGGTATGAAGATGAGATTTAATTAATTTATCAGACTTCAATTAAAACAATTTGTAAGTAAATATTTAAAAAATTAATATTAACGCCTTACTAACAGGGTACTTTTTTAAATAAAATGAAAAAAGACTAATTTACACAATTTTGTTTCAAATTACACTGTTCGAAGATTTTGCGAAACTCTTTATTTTAAGATAAAGAATGTACTGTCCAAAACAATGTATTAAATCCTACTCTATGTTATTTTCTTATTAGTTGTGAATTATAGTTACGTACTTTCTCATCTTAATTACTAGTAGATATTAGATAGTAGGAATTAGTTCTTGTAGTTGGAAATTTTAATATCATTCTAAATTGATGTAATAATCAAAATAGTTCTAACGACTTCATCAAATGGTCTTAATTATTGGAAATACACGTAATAGATATCTTGTGACTCACTTATAGCCTAACTCAGTTAAGTGAATTTTAAGCCTAATTTCTATGAATAATCATCCAGATTGCAACTAATTTCCCTTTGTTGAATTATCTTGTAAAACTAATCTTGATTGAGGCCGGAGTCATTACTATCATTTTAAATATTTTTTAAATCATATTGCTAGCGGATAATCAATATTGAACTTCGTGTGAATGTTCCATGTGCATAAATGCATATTGTCTGAAAAAAAATTGTTCTAAAAAGAAAATCAAAAAGACACTTTAAAGGGTTGCTTTATATCCCAGTCCTTTCTTTTGATATTTTTTTAATGTGTAAGGAAATTTGTAAAATTGTAGGGGAAGTAATCACTGATATATTGATTTAAATATTCTTTGTAAATAAATGCTAATCATATTGAAGTAAAATATTACTCGTTATTCTAAAGGAGTAAAGTTCAAGCCCACAAAATATAAATTTACTGGAAAGCAGGTTGATTACTAGTCTCATTTTTAAAGCATGATATGGAATTTATTTACTTCAGATATTTATTAATAATTATCAGCAAAATTGAGGCACTACTGCTAAATGAATACTGTTTAATGAATAAATGATAAAAGCCTGAAAAATCGGTTATAACGAAAGTCCTTTTAAATTTTTGAGAAAATAAACGTCGAAGTATTAAAATCAATGCAGT
Organism: Argiope aurantia; assembly: GCA_026543865.1. Lineage (NCBI taxonomy): Eukaryota > Metazoa > Arthropoda > Arachnida > Araneae > Araneidae > Argiope > Argiope aurantia. The sequence continues at coordinate 22,129 of JAPMOR010043300.1, forward strand.
TAGTAAATCCGATGCATTAAGCGGTTAAAAGAAACAGAAGAACGCTGAAACTTTTAAAATATGAAATGGATTAAAATAAGGAATTCTTATCCTTGCATGTTTGAAATATAATACTCTTTGTAAAATATGTTGAAGAATGAATAAAATCATAAAATATTTTTCATTGAGTATTCGTTATTTTATCAATCGGTTTCATTTCTTTCTTCTCAAAAAGGATTATATTAAGATTAAAAAAAAAACATTTTTATTATGAAAAAACTGATATAATTTTTAAAACTGCATTAGGAGAATAAGAGAATTTCTTTTAAATGAAAGTTTAACTTAATGCTATATATGGCCTGATGTTAGAGATATCAAGATATGGGAGTTAACGTTTTTATTGTGTATTTTGAGAAATAAAATCCTATTATTCAGTTTAATTGTAAAAGAACAAGCAATCGATATATATATTACTTGCTTTTAAACCCATTTTAGAAGGTTAAGAACAGGATTTTCTGTCCATCTTTTATTCTGAAAAATTTTAATACGAGTGCTTTTCTCACAATATCATATGCTATAAATGTACATAAGGGTAAGTAGTATAAATTTAAAATAAAATTTTCTTTTTGCTGTAAGGAATTACTCTTTAAATCCAATTGAAAGTATTTTTGAAAAAAATATGATGAGTAGAGAATTTTATTGTTAAACAAAAAATAAATGGCAGAAATATTAGTTTGAAGAAGAATTAAGCAGTATTTTTGAAAATATATTTTTTAAATAATCATTCCAGTCGTTACTAAATACTGCAATGTTTTTTAAAAAAAGTGTAATTTTACTATAGTATATTGCACTAATATTGCCATATGCGAAAGATAAATTCTTATTTGCGAAGGACTAATCTTAAAATTAAAAAAAGCAGATATATTAACATAAATAAAATTCTTCAGTCTATGAAAGTTTTCAAATACAAACTTTAAAGGTGAAAATTTTCAGCACAATTTTTTCTGTTAAATATGTATTACATTTCTCGAGCGTTAAATGGCACAATTATTTGACATTTTCCATGCAATATACTTTTGATTCCCATTCAGATATAAAGTTAAGATATTTTAATATTTTAATTAAAAACTGTGTAATAGATGTTGCGAAAGTTCAGTATCCTTTTATAAATGCTCATATCTGTGTTCTCCGATCTTTTTATATTTTATGGAAATTTCAGGAGGAAATATTTCACACAGAATTGCTCATTTTGCAATTATTTGTAGACATTAAAAATTCTAAGAAAATTTTATAATTCATTAAATTTTATTGTATTTATTTTACTGATTTCTAATATTGCCTCTCATAATAAATACAAGCGAAGTTTGAATTCATTAACATAACACTGTGATTTTTATCACAAAGTTATGTTTTTACATGAAGATACTGTGTGTTTATACAAAATAATTCTTCAGGAAGAATACCAATATCAGTTTTTATCATGTACGACAGAAAAATTCTTTGAGCAGCAGAACTCGAGAAGAATATTTCTATATATAATAACATATGCTTCTAAACCAACAATTGATTTAGAAGCTCATAATTAAAGTTCACACAGATTTCAGAATGAAGTCTTTCTTGACTTGTAAAACGAAAAACATATTTTATTTCCTATTAGATGGGAATTCTTTTAAATATCAACAAAATGTAAATCCTATATGTGTTTTTACACTCATTACTGCAGGTTATAATTTCTACTTTATAATAATAATTAATATTATTTCAAATATCACAGGAAAATATGAAATACCTAATATATATTTTAAATAAAATAAAAAAAAAGTAATTTCCGGTAGGGTCATTTTATATAAAACGTCGTAAAAAATGTCTAATGATATTCTTACTAAGAAGAAAGATCAAAAATATCATAGTTTGACATAATATATGTCCAATAAAACATGCAACTATATTTACATGCACAATTTTATAGTTACTTAACATTTGTATGTAAAAATACAACTGGTGAACAAAATTTAAGCAACAAACTAATTTTTCATCATAAAATCATTACATTTGTAGAAATCATCATTTCAAATCAATCAAATCATCACTGCAATTATTTAAAAAAAATCAAATCAGCAGAAAGACGATATATATGTAAATGTCAAGATCATGACGCTACTAGTGGGTGCACCAAAAGCAAACTGTGCCAGATAACTTGTAAAACAGAAAAAGAATCGTATTTTTGGACATTATTTGTAAGTAAAGGTGATAACAGATATCAGACATTCAAAATTCTACAAATAGCCATCAGAAAACCTTAGCATTTGAGAGGAACTATCAAAAAAAATGGAAGAATGACATAGTTTGACGAGTAGTATCAAATACTTTAATACTGACAAAGACTGAGAGGAAAGTTAAAAGGAAACTATTCACGCTTTTTCTTTACTAATCTTTTATCATCCTTTATAAACTACACTGTGCATCATAAGTGAGAATTGCATATTTTCCAGTTTACCTTTTGAAAAATTACATTAAAATAAAATTAAAAAAAAATGCTTAAGTTTGGACACTTGTGTATTTAACTGTATAATCGAAGAAGCCGCCGATTCTCGATCTGTCATTTAATTCGTAGAGCTCCACAGTAGCCAAGGAGGAAAAAAAATAAAAAAAAAATAACCTGCAATGATTTTTGAGATTCAGTTTATTTAAGAATGCTAATGTATACGAGTTGAATCCAATGGTTAAAAATAACTTCTGGAACTTTTGACATCAAAGTAGAGAACAACATGAACACCATATATTATCTAACTAAACTAAATGTAATATTTTATCTAGCTAACTAATTTTGTACTTGATGTGAGTGACCATGGTAGAGATATATTTGCCTAGATAACTAATTATTCTGCTGTTGCTTAAATACTAAACATTTATTTCTATTAAGCATAATGTTATCCGATAAACACTATATAATATAGAGGCACATAAAAATGAATACTTTATTATTTTTATTACTCTTATGAAGAAATTAATTTTAATTATTTCTGATAAAGCATTTCTGAAAAAATTTTAAACTGTTCAGTGAATTTTTCGTAAAGAGCTAATATTAGCTCTTTACGAAAACTTTATTAGTATTTCTGAGAAAGATATGAAAACAAACTTCACAACCAATTTTGGTGAATAAACAACCCGATATTTATTTTCAAACTTATAGAAATCTTTATATTTCTTTCAAAAACAATGCCTTGTAAAACAATCAATCGCTTTTCGAATCTATTTGAATAATCTATTCTTGCCGAGTTAAAAATAGTATCAAATATATGAGAATTCCTATAAATGTTTAAAAAAACGATGAACATATCAAGAAGCATGTTTACATTCTTAAATTGCAATTTCTCTGAAAAAGTATTCACGAAATATATTTCTTCAACAACTACAAATGCAAACATTCAAAATTTGTTGCAATTTAAATCGAAACTTTCACTCTATTTGAAGAAGCATTCACATTTTCAATTTTCCACTATGCTGATAAACTAATACAAAGAAGTCTTTATATCATTTTGAAATAGCAAAAATATCATATTTTCCAAGTTCCTCATCATAAAATAAATTGCCGAAAAGTAATAGTTGAAGTCGTAAGCAGATATTTTCTTTCCTTATTGTCGTTTCTTTAAATATTTACACAAGTCATTGTGTTACTTTTAAAAATATCTGATATATAAATAAATTGTGTCAAAACTTGTTTAAAAACGTATTATGTAATATATTAAAATTATCATGAAACTGTTTTTTATTCAATTTTTTTTTCATAAATACTTTATATATATATATATATATATATATATATATATATATATAGAGATATGTATATATATATAGTGAGTGTGTGTGTGTGTGTGTGTGTATTATACATTATATTATATTATATGCACACACATGAAACTAAGTAATATATATTTCCGAACTCGCAACTCCATTTTTTCTATTTGTTCCGAATAGGAGTTTTTATTCCTTAATTGGTAACTATTCAGTTTCCAATCAAGGAATATAAGTATATTAATCTTTTTAATAAAGCTATAGCAAATATTAATTATTAAGAATGTATTAATTTGTGGCAGTTGGATGCGCGTCGCCGAGACAACATGAGAGAAAAAATTAACTTAGAGTTATAATGGTCACTACTGAAACTGTAGTATTTATTTCGTCTCCCTTAGGAGGTACATCCCGTCATTTGAGTGCAAGCAGCTTTAGAACATAACATTGCAATGTACAACAGGGATGCTACAAGTTGCTTAATTCAACTTTATTGTCTGTATTCTCATGGTATCCACTCGATAAGTCATTTTAATTTCCGCCCCGCCCCGAAAGCACACGGATAAAAAAAAAACTGAATGGTCGGACCGCCGCAACAGAAACACTGGCGGGAACTGTGGTTGAGTCATGAGGACCATCACCGGCTACGGTACAACCCTTTCCTAAGGAAGTATGTCCTGTCATCGATGGGAGGAGCCAGACCTCCAACTTTTTGTGCATCCTCCAGGTTGGCGAGAACCAACCACCATACCTGAAGCTTTACATAATTATTTCAAGGTTCTCCCGCGAGATAAAAACTCTTTAAAAGAAATGTTCATAATATCTACATAATAAACAACACGAACGCTATTCAATAATATCATGAATAATCTGAATGACAAGTCGCTATGACAATAAATTTGCAATCGATATGGGTGCAATATAGTTTCCATTATGGCGCGACCAATACGACGTCACCTCATTTAAAGTATATTATCATGGAAGTGATGATAACTCAATCCAACGCCCTTATTTTACCCATCAGGGAAGTTAGAAGCTGTTTGCTTACACACCATTATATCATCCCCACATGTGAGTTGCTCAAAGTGGGACATTTTCTCTATTATGCTTTCATAACAAAATGGAAATAATTAAATAATGATTGGTTTAGTAAAAGGTAGAAAAATGTGTTATATTTCTTAATAATATAATGGCATTTCTAGACTGTCAACATTTATCGAAACTTACAGCAAATATATATTCATTAAAAATTATTCGATTTTATTATGATAATAAAATTGTTTAATTAAATGATATATAAATTTTTGGAAGAAAATTAAAACAACAAATAAAGGAATAAACTAAATTTACTATTCTAATAACGAAAATGTGAAACGAAACAGGTAATTTTTCTGTAAGTAAACAGGCATTGTGTCAGATCAGTTCCATATATAATCACTTATAGTATAGTTAATCCTTAATATGTAATAATTTCATTGACATGATAGTCACTATATAATATTTTTTCTCGTAAAAACAGTTAGCTCTCTTATTGCACAGTATCCTATGTTATTTTTTGTTATTTGTTTTGTATAGAATAATGCAGAAAAAGAAAAATGGCATATTTCTTAGAACATTGAATGGAATTTTTTTAAAGTCATCAAAACTGCAAATTATTTCAGACTCGCACGTTTGTTTTCTTTTCTTAAAAGCAGACTTTATTTAAATAAATTTAAGTTTTATACTTACACTGATTTTAGATACCGAATATTGTTACACTTTTTCCTCAGACAATTCTAAATCGTTAAAAATTGGAAAATATATCCAATTTTAGATGACAGACAATATGCTCTATCAATGGAACTCAAAATTCCTTAAAGTAAATTAGTAACGAATTTGTTTACAAAAAAAAATGATTGCAATACATGATATTTACATGCATTTTTTAAAGCAAATTAATCAAAATTATTAGTTTATGTTATCAAAATTATGCTATTATGATTATCATTAACGTAATATCTACGCATCCAACAAAATATCTAGTTAAACAAAATGAAATCTACAAAAAAAATGTGATCTTAAATATATCGTGCATATTAAAAAGTATGTTACAAATAATATTATATATAGTTAAAGCAATTTTTAATCTCTTCTCCATCAAGTACTTACCGAGCTCTATTTCTTTGAGAATCAGAACAAAATTACCTTCTTGATTTAAACAAATCCCTTTAATCATTCTCTTGGCGTTGCTTCATAAAAATCAGAGTATATTTCGGACAGTTGCTCCAAATACGACATTCATTTGTCCCATGAGTCTATTTAGCCCGCAATTTACTCACTGCCATTCTATTTGACCAGGAGCTCGTTTCCCGGAAAGTTCTCATTTCTTTAATGAGCGAGCTCCGGGGGCGTGATTTAGGGAGCTTCAGGCTCATATATAAACAATCACTCCAAGACATCAACTATTTGTTTAGATCGTATATGGGTGGTACATGCCATGCATTATGGGTAATTTTGCTATTACTTCAGAGCATGTTTTTCGAGATAACTGCGTATGACAAAGATTTCTGGATCAAAGACAAATTTCGAAAATTTCTTTTACAGTTTGTTTGAAAATGAAATGACGCTATTTCTACGATAATGTGATTTAAGGTTTTGCTGGAGAGTGAATTCTTGTAAAATTAATATTTTAGCTGATTTTCAATCTTTCAATTTTTTTGATGATTACAGATTTTCTAAATTAATGTAAAAATACGAATTCCTATATCCGATATTTTAAACATAAATATCTGAAAATATTTTGATATAATAATATATTGATATTGATATAAAATATTTTGATATATTCTTGATTTCATACATAAGTATGAGTCTACTTTTACGTATTTTAAATTATAAAATTTGATTATTAAAAAATGTCTTTCATACTTATTTTCAAAATTTACCATGATTCAAAAACATTTAATCGAAGGAGGTGAAAATTTTCAAACTACGCAACGGATCAATAAGTTCCGATAAAACTAATTCCAGTAATAATTTCCATTTGTTATTGCAGATGCTGTACAAATATTAAGTCTATTCGGACAACAAATGTTACAGAAGAATTGAGTATGTGACTTTCAAAATATCCGGGCTTAATATGACTTGCGAAAGAGCTATATATAACAGATAATTAACATTTTAAGTTGCATTTGAAAATCACACACACACAAAAACATCTTTATTAATATTACCCCCTTCAAAGAATAAATGAAAATAATTTAAACACTAAATCCGAACACTAAATTTTCATTTCTAATAAAAATTCAATCCGCCAGAACAATTATGTGTTCTTTTTGAACTTATTCTTTCTCTTCTGTACAGAAATTTTACGAATTTATAAAAACTCACATTTGTTACTTCTTATACTTTCATGACGGAGTTAATAGAACATTAGAAATTGTCGAAATAAGAACTTTTTTATACTAAGGGCCAAGATCAAATTGTGCGTATGCTAGTGTTTTATATTCATTGAACATTACGATTATGACAGCATAAGAATTTGAACAGCAGATATTCAGTGATCTACTCCCATTTCTATCAATATACAAAATGCTGATAACTCAAGTTCATATGATATTTTCGTAAGTTTGGAAAGTAATCATGGAACAGAATACAAACGAGATGCAGATTTTGAAGAATTTTGAATGCCTTAAAAAACCTACTCACTAAAGTGTTTTTCTTATTGGAAAAATTGCCTAATTTTTTATATAAAATGCATTTTTTTATAATAGACAATATTCCCAAATTATATTTATAGTTTAAATAAGCTTTAAAAATGCATCTTACTCTCAATGAGGAATAATAAAAGAGTTCATTGAGAAAGCATGTATAGTTTAAACAACAAGTTATGGATTTATATTGCTGATTATTTGGGTTTCTTTCTCTGAATAATTTCAAATGCAAACAATAAAATATATATATCCATTTTATCATTTCATTAAAGAGATAAATAATTTTTTAATAATTATTAGTTTTATAGTAATAAAACAGGAGGAATGGAACGAAACCAAATGCATATTCATACAGTAAAGATATGGAAAAAAGAAGTGCAATTTAGGTTTTTCTTATTAATAATCACATTTGGGCCTTAAATTGGCATGTTTGGAAGAAAATTATTTTAATAATTTGAGCAAAATTTGTTTTTAAACATATAATTTATAAAATAAATGGTAAGTGCCTAAAATTACGAGATCAAAATGAGCTCAGTCCTATGCTAATTTTTCAGAAATGAGAGCATGCACTAAACGATTGGTTTGAAATCCTTTTCGGTGTTCCCAGGAATCTCTTAAGGCATTAATATTCGTCAGATCTCAAAGTAGAAATTTTTTACATCAATTACATTGTGAAAGAGTTGTAAATAGTTCTCTATTGTTATCTTATGAGAACATGAAATTAAAACAGAAGTTTCAATTGCAGAGACAAATTTTATTTTCGGCATTTAATGCAAATATTCCTGTTACAGAGATATTAATAATTTTCAATTTTATATACTTTCTGCAAATAAAGATTGGTATTCTATATATTGCAATGCAAAATTTATTAAATGCAAATCTTTGTTTTAGAGTTTACTTATTAACAAAATCAGAAGTCCAATGGGGTTTTCCACAGAGCAGTTAAAAGATAGACAAAAGATTCAATTGTTATTGAATTATGGTTGATTTCTGATAAATCAACTACTGAAAGAATGTGACAAAGTATCCCCCAGAAAAAAAATGAGGAAAAAAAAAGAATTATAATTTTTGAATAAATAATGCTATTTATTTTATTATAAACTGACATAAATATCTGAAAATTAAATTTTAAAAAAATCTAAATTTCATAATAATATTTATGATTAAAATTTGTCGCTTTGAGTACCTTATTGTTAAAAACATACTAAAATGCATTTGGAAAATATTAAAATAGTTTTAGAATTTTTTATTCCATTCGTAAATTTTTCTTACCTGAGGTTTTATATTATATTATTTTGAATTTGGAAATGTAGAGAAATTCATGTATTTTGTAACAAATTCTTTGGATTTTACATTATTCTAATTTTGTAAAAACATTTCGGAAATTTTCTTAATTTTTTTTCTTTGAATAAAATAAAATAATAAATTGAAAAATATTTTTAGTTTCATTATTTATTTCAAAATGCAATATATAATAAATTTCTCCCATTTGCTAGATAAATGGCATCAAAAATGGTTTTAATGCGAATAAAGAAATATTCTTCAACAATGGTGATTAAAATGATCTGCAAAATGTTTTTTCTTAATTGTGGTAACCATTCATTGCAATATGAACAATCCTAAGCAATCATATTTAATTCTGGTATGTAAATTGAATGGAATCGGTCATTTCCATTCAGTTTACATTCTAATTATTTTCAAATCCAATTTATTAATTTTCGAAATTCTAATGTTGCTATCTCTCTCAGTGGGCAGTGCTCTAATGCCATGGATATTTTTCCTCTAAATCATCTCATCTGGCATTTTTATCTTAATTTCATCAATATCTGATTGCAATTTGCAATTAGCGAATGTAACTTCTAATATTTAAAAATGCTTATAATTGCATAGTTAGATATTTAGAATGTCAAGCATCATTAACGAAAGCTAGAGTTAAAATGAAATGAAAGATGCGGAAATAGCATGCGAACCGAATAATTTACCTTCAAACATACTTGAGTATCAAACATACTTGATAGTACTCACTGATAATTAATAAAGGCTATTAATGTTTGAATGTATATCTTGGGGAAAACTAATTGTCCTGCGGAGCGTAAACATATTTATTCTGATAAAATGTATTTCTTTTGTAAATTATTCAAACAAATTTTGGAAAATAAGAAAAAAATATGGGGTGGGGGATCAGGGCTAACTGCAACTGTTTTCGATTAAATACTTATTTTTTTAAGTTTATACGAGATTATATAATTACCTTTATTTTCTTATAACATAATTATTAATTCATGATATTCATTAAAAATCATAAAAACAATTGTTACTTCTTTTATTTTAGTACCAGAAATAATTTTACAAAATTTTGTGGATATTCTAATTTGCCCCAGATTCGATGCAAGTTGTAAAATGAAATAAAAAAAGACAGTATTTAAAATCTTATCTTTACGTTATTTATTTCTTTAATTGAAATGCACAAGGTATTAAGCTATTACTATGAATTGGCATAGTAAATAAATATTAATGAGCGAATTGAATAAAATAAAAATTAATTGTTTAACCATTAATCGTAAAAGACAGTTTGCGTTATAATCGCAGAATTCAGAATCTTCATGTTGGATAAAAATTCTCGTCTCTATCCTTTTTTTTATTATTTTTTCTTTTGGTAGATATTTTATTAATTCTTCCATTTTCCTATTTTTTTTCCTGATATCATTTCATATTAATTATGAAATCAAGATGTTTTTCCATTGGATATTATTTTATCATTAGTGTCAGTCAGGAAAGGATATTTTTAAGTGAGTTCTTGTTACACTTTTTCTGATACGAATAATCAGGAAGGAATCCCATCTTCAAGGTTACATATTAATATTTAAAACAGATAATTGAGTTTCATGATTCAAGCAAAAATCAGACTACATCCGCAAGCTGTCATATGTTACAATTCGCCCTTGGGTTGAACGTCCAATCTTATAGTTTCGAAGGTTTTACTCAATATAAAAAAGAAATAATATTTAATAAACTTAATGAATAAGCAAATGAATAAATAAAAAATATATTACAAATGGTTAACTGACTTATTATAAGTCAAAATATATGAACGACGTTTTCCTATTCAACACCTAAATCGGAGTATATTTCAAATCTAATAATCTAATCTCATTTATTGTTCTGATGTGATGTTTCTTCTGCTATAAAAACCATATTTACCGACAATTCGGATTAAAAATTTAAATACAAAGTGCATAATACAAATTGCCCATTTTATGTCAAAATTCAAATATTATAATTATAATAACATTTTTTCGAAAAATAAAAAGAGCAGAAAAACTATCGAATCCGTATTTACATGAGACATAAAATGAGATAATCATCGTAAAGAATTTAATTAGAATAAACAATTTTAAGTTGTTGGTCATATCGAAATTCCAAAATTTCATTACAGATTTGGTAGAAGAAAGAACTACGATTTTTAATCTATGTAATACTGTAATATATATTACTAAATATTACAATAATTGATGCCTGAAACAATGCAACAATTCTATCACAAAAATTACCAGATGATTTCTTTGATTCTCTTCTTTGTTCACTAGGATGTGAATTCCCGAGACAGTGTCGTGTCAAGGAAACTGCCCAAAAGAAAAGAAGACAAATATTCTTCAATCAGATATTAGGTTACTTGGGAAACAAATGAGGATAAATTAGATAATTCAGGTATTGTAATTTCTATAGAAGCTCAATAATTAATTATGCAGCAAACATTGTAATAAACTTTTGCAGCAAAATGTATGTATATAATTATATAAAAATTATATATAATTTAATGATTATTTAATTATAATTTAATGATTTAATTATCTGATTTATTAATAATCAGATAAATTTAAAAACATTTACCGATATAGAATTCGTATATTTTATGAGGTACTTCATTTTGGATATATAAGTCATTCATATTTTTTAAAAAATGAAAATTTTATGAACTCAGATATATTAAACCAGTTAGAGTAGTCTCTCCAAATTTTTCCAGTATGCGCTTTAATAAATTAAGCTGTATAATATTAATCGTATGAGTTAATAATACATAAGTTGGTATTTTTCCGTTAGCCGGGCGCAAATATCGCCAATTGTGAAAGAAACGCGAATTTGGCGTAAGAAATTTAGCGGAATTTTACATTATTTGGCGATTTTTCGCTAGCGCCCGGCTAACGGAAAACTATCCACACGTTTATTACGAAAGAAAATTTTAGTGCATTATCTTAGGAGAATATGCGAATGCGGTTGTTAAGCGATTATCTAGAATGCGGTTAATGCACAAACAACAAACTGTCGATGTATAAATTTGGGATTTTTTTTTGACCGACGGAAACCAAAATTTGTCATAAGATTACAATTATAGTCATAAAAATACAAATTAAATTTCATGTACTTATTTATATCACTCAGTATATACATGCTTGATAAAATTCAGATCAATAGATTGTGAGCCCATTGACAGAATTTGATTGATAAATTTGATAGCAATCGATATTTTGGATAAATTCCAATTTTATCTATTTAAAGCTATTTCGTTATGTAGTTATCGAGTTGACTTAAATTCGGACAGCCTGACAGACAATTTTCCTCAGAAGGGATCTCTTCCAATAAATGATAAAAATCTATAATAATATAAATACCATATACTAAACTTCATTCATTTATCTGACAGCGGCTTTGAGTTGTTGTGTTCACAGATAAACAGATATTATTCCAAAAATGCGTATTACGAACTCTGGGATATCTAAAACATGGAGAATCATCAAAATTCGAATTATTTAAAGCTTCAAATTTTTTGAAGATTACATCATTTTTTCTTTGTATATTTTGGTGATGAGAAAGTAAAAATTTCTGCAGATATTTGTCTATCACATTTCTCCCAAACTGATTAGAATCTGAACTGAAAATACAAAATTTGATATGTTGTGGAAGATTTTAAAAGCAATCCTTATCACTAAATACATTTTTTTCAAAAAAAAAATCAAATTGAAATGATTTCTGTCAAGTATTGGATCAATAAGCATCTTATCTCTTTTCTGTCAGGATCTCAAGAGATTTTGAGTGAAAATATTCTTCAAAGATTTTTGTTAGAGTCGTGAGAGTACTTCAATATTTCAAAGGAGTAAATTAAATGAGATATGAAGGATATCATTTAATATCAATCAGAAGAGTTACGATCAGGGAGTTGGGTTTCAACTTGAGATCTGATGAGTATATTGAAAGTATGCTGTGCGTTTATATTTTAAAACGCCAAAGAGTTATTTTCTGAAAACTTCCTATACGAATAAAGTTTGTAGTATGAGGATGAAACAATATTTTTTTTTTTGTAAATATTGAAAGCGTTACACTAAGAAAACCAATATTGGCACTGTTAGGTAGATTTAGTCTATTATATTTAAAAAAAAATTTCATTAAAAGTTAAAACAATTTTAATAATTATTTCATAATTTTTTCAAGAAGCACAATTTAAGATATCGAATCTGATATGAACAGTCTACATTGAAGTGTTTTTAAGGTTATTTAACCTTAAAAACACTTTTTTAATAAATTATTTAAAAATTTAGGATTAATTATTTTATAGATAAAAAAAAATTAAAGTTCTGATAATTTTGCCATCACTTAGAAGCACTAAATGGATGATGAAGTACAAAATTTCACTTTTTTGTTCATTGAATTACTTGTTGATTACTGTAATTTACAGATACATTTTGTGGTTTTATGCAAAGATTTTGCATTACATATAAATTACCTTATTAGAAAAAGTACACTAGTTTTAATGAAATAAAAATTACTTCATATTTACCATTGTTTTTCGACATATAGTTACTATAATAGAATAAAAATAAACCGGAGTAGTTTCATTGAAACATTCTCCAGTACTCTTCTATAAACGTATTACTTGGAGAAAAAAAAAACTCTTATTTTAAATATGCACTTTTTTGATAAAGAAAATCTTATAATATTCTTAATTTGTTCATTTTAAAATAAAGTAACACATATGAGCCTTTCGATTTAACATTATCAAGTAAAAAGTGCATAATTTCATTTAAAACCCCATTATCTCTAAACTTTACTTTCTAAGCGCTTTCCAAAAAATCACTTCAGAATTGAAACGAAATCTTATTATAATATTTCATATTATGATAAAGTTCATTAATTTTATTTAATTTTTGAAATGAATGCTAGATTTAATATTTTTGGTAAATGTATACAGATAAATGCTTATAATGGCAAAACTATAAATCGATTTTTATTTACACTTTGATATTTAAATTAGCATATAAAAATAGAAGAATTGAAAACATTATATACCAACTGAGTATAATGAAATCCAAAATTCTATAAATGCATTCCCAAATAAATTTCGATTACTATTCTAGTAATTTGACTTTTATTTATTATCCTAGAATGGGGTGTAATAATTCAACCTGATACATCTCTCTGGAAGCATACATTCTTTTTTATCGGGAATGTTTTGTATCTTTTCGAATTCTGCAAATTTGATTCCGTAGTTTGAAACCCAAGAATGTTAAGCATGTGTTCTACTTCAAAATGAAATGATGTCTCAAGTGAATGCAATATCTTTTCCCACATTCTGTCAGATATAAACCCTGTATTCGAAACGTTACAATTGTTACACCCCAAGCTGAAAAGTTTTAGTTATTGGCCATTTTCTAGCACTTGAGGATTATTTCGCTTCTTTCTTTAAAAAAATAATATTCTTATATTTATCAGCTTATAAATGTGATATTGTAAGTTTATTCTACATTGCACTTATAATACTTTCATCCCTTATTTGTCCCCATTTCACTGGTATATTTTGCAATACATCAGAACTAATTTCCCTCAATAAAAATGAAAACTAAGAAATTTAAACTCTTTAAGTTTGTTTCATAGCTGTGCTAAGTTTTAAAGTGAAACTAAAAATTCAAATATTGAATGTTTGGGTTATTTAAAAAAAAATCATTAAATAAATCAAATAATCATTGCTAAATCTATCATTGAAAAAATCTATCATCGAAGGCAAACGGATCAAGAAAGGTCACAGATTTACAATTTACAAAAATGTAAGCTAAAATTCGCATCATACCATTTAAAGACATATTTCCGGATTTTAGGAAAATTAGTAATTTTTAACTTTAGAAGTTCTAAACAACTCTGATAACAAGAATGTTAAAAATAAATTTTACAATTTCAAAAACTTCTTTATTAATATATTTCAAGGTAATTTTTTTTTCATAAACGCAAGAGTATAAGAATAATTGTTAACATGTATAAAAAGTGAAAGAAAAAAAACAAATTTGAATCACATTTATTATGCATTATTTTGAAACATTTTGCTTTATCTTAACTCTATCTTAATATCTCTATTGTATCGCAACTTAAAATTTGAGTTTTTTTCCTCTTTTATTATAAAAAGATATTACTTTGTGCTTGTATTTTAATACGTATCACAATTCGTTGGTATAAAAACTATTGATTACTGCAATCAAATAATTTTTGTATTCACTAACATTGTTCAAAATTCTAATTAGAATTTATCAAATATGGGATATTTTTGTATTGTATGTTTTAGAGTATCGACACTTTTTTTTTATCAATGATAAGATTAAAACACACAAAAATTCGGGAACACAATTTTTTTCAGAAATACATTTATTAACACACTTAAATTAAAACTTTATTCTTTTTATCATATAAAGTATTTCTTAAAACACAAATATGTATATGTTTACAGAAGTTTAGAAATTAGCTATTGGACTACGGTAAAATTGAACACAGTTTATATGCAGTAAATATTCTGCATTTAAAATATTTTTAATTGTATTGAATAATTAACTATTATTTTTAAATAATGTATCATCCAATAATAGATTATTTATTTTTAATATTGAACATCTAAATACTAAATAGATGCAATGCATCAGTTCTTTTTGAATTTTCTATACCAGATTAAAACTAAAAGGATTATTAAATATTGATTCTTAATGAAAAATATAACAATTTCCTAATATAAGAATTATTTAGCTGCAAAAGCTTCTTTTCTGAAAATTTACGATATCAAAAGAAATATAAGAACAGTTGCATTTTCACTTAAAATAAATTGCATATGGATTATTTAGATATAAGCATCTTTGTTTGATGTAAAGGCTGAATATTCCTTATCTCCGTGTTTCACATATTATATATCATTATCTTTTTTCAAACAAGCATGACTAAGACCTTTAAGACCTGATAGTCTTTAAAGACGAATTAAGATTGAAAGTATTTTTTGCAAACGAGAAAATAGGATTAATTGCTGATAATGACTCGCTGAATTAATTTAATATGTTTTTCATTTAGCGAAGGGTGTTAATTTTATTTTTATAAGTAGAGATTTGAAGGAAAGGAAATATATGATTCAGAATGAATTATTGCTGGAACAATCGTCCTCAGTGGAAATAAAGCTAATCACATGAAACAGTACAATGCATATTGCTCGGTTTCAGTGAAAAATATCATGTATTTGAAAGAAAGTTTGACTATGTATACTATGAATCGAATTTCAACAATTCCAGATTTTTTTTTACTGATATTATGAATAATTCATTTAATTTCTTTCACGTATTATATCTTTGAGTATTTTCTTACAGATTCAGTACTTTCTGGGTTGTGCACTTGTATGCTTAATGTCAGAGATTTGGAAGTAAGCGAAGAAAAATAATGAGTGGAAGGAACTTGGGGAAACTCGAGGGAAATGTCGATATGAAATGTCTTTTAAAACAAAATCACCAATTAAAAATAAAATGTATGAACTTATTCTCAGATGTTTTGATGAGTTACAACAAGCTGGATTCTGCAAAATGGTTTTTAACTGATAATATATTATCTGTAGTTTTTAACACAACTTGCAACGCTATAATTATTTTTAAAAAAATAGAAAGAAAAATATATTTTATATTTATTTATTTCAAATATATATGTTCTGATATGAACAATGACGGTCTTCTTCTTAGTTTTAACAAATAAGATATCCCGTCTGTGGATTTTTTTGCCGTTAGACTACCACACAAGACTGACGCTAGGGACAAAAGGTGACGCTTAACAGTGAGGTCGAGGAAGTTTCCTTTATGGATGAATTGTTGGATAAAGGGATTTCCGTAAAGATGGAAGGATTATCGGATCATAATGGGTTATCGAATATTTTTTCTTACATTTTTTTTAATGGACAACAATTTTTTTTTCAACAACAATAAAATGTGACAACAATAAATTTTTACAACATTGCCTTTAAAAAAACTCGAGCAATCCAATGAGGAAAAAAATGTTGATGTAGTTTTTAATAAAAATCAGTCTTACGAATGGTTAAAGTATTTAAAAAAAACTGCTCCTTTCATAAAAGAAATTATTATAAAATATTTCAATATTAAATCCTGTCTCATTAATGCATTGAATAAGAATAAATTTCATATTTTAATAATCAATAGAAACCACAACCTTCCCTACCTATAAAAACAATTTATCATAAGAATCTTTTATGTTATACAAGTGAATCATTACTCTCTCTATTGACATATAATTATATAATATTTAA
>JAPMOR010043319.1:0-12053 GCA_026543865.1 Argiope aurantia
AAAAAAGAGCATTTCTCTGTTTTCTGTACCTTTTTGATTTGAATATTCTTATCCTTTTCAAATCTTTCATTTAGGGGCATCAAATTCGTCTACAAAATTAAATATTTACCTTAGATCAATGATTATTGATTTTGATGGCAGCGTTTGCTAATAGAGACTAGGATTGCAGATTATGTAAGTGGATAAAAAATACATCAGCCTCAGTAATTTTATTAACACAGGCTTATATATTATCTTTAACTGTAACATTATGTTTATAGACATAGATTATAATTATAAGCATATATTAAAGGAATTTTTCAATTTTTATTAGGTTTAGGTTTTAAAAAATTAGAAAATTTTAATATTATATATTAAATATTAATATTAAAATTTAAATATAGTTATATTAACAATTAAAACTTTAATATAACTATAATTTCAGCAATTATTGTACAATAATTGCTGAAATTATTGTATATTTTTCAGCTGAAATTATTGTACGAAAACAATTTTCGAAATTCAGAAAAAAAAATTACATTGGTGTTTTGGTACGACTTAAAATTCTTCTTAGTGATGCTACATTTGTTTGTGTTTTTTTAAACTTAAATGAAGTTTTAAAAAGATTTTTTAAGAATATTTTCAAATATTCTTCAATGTTTGAGACTGAAAATGTCACCCACTCAAAATCTTTTCATAAATAATTAATAACAGTTGAATGTCTTAATACTTTTTATGAGGTTATATATAAAAATTGTGCGATGAAAAATTATTTCCATTTTCTTAGCTGCATGTAGAACTGATAAATGCAGGTGAAGCCTCGGTTTCAATGGCGAGTGATGCATATTTTGAGATCCATAATCCGAATACCCTGACTTATGCCATGTCAACCCATTGCTTTGGTCTAAGTTTGCGTTAGAGTAAATATAGTATACAGAGAATAAATTATAGGGTTCATTATAACAAAGTATATCGTCGAAAATCAGCATCCTAAATCAGGAATAGACAATCTGCAGTTCCAGAGCCACATACGGCTCTTTAAATACAAATTGAGGCAAATTTTATATTAATTTTTATTAACTTCAAAAAATATGCATTTGGTCACCCTTCAGCCTTTGTGTCGGCATATATTTTAGAAGGAGATTTTTTAAATGATAAATAAAATAAAAGTTTAATTGAATAACATGAATCTTCAGTCTAGTTTGAAAATGAATATAATATCATTTTCACTGAATTTTAACAAACATTCAAGAAATTCAGCAACAACATACTAAAATGTATACACAAAACTGTCCTTCATATTATATTGTCTTTATTTGTCATTCAAATATATATAAAATCACTACAATTCTTTATTTAAAGCTCTCTCTGTATAATTCTTCCCATAATTTCTTGTGTGTGTTTTTTTTCTCTTTCCATATTTTATGTTGAATTTATACCTTTATCTCTCTCTCTACTAACAATAAAATAGTGGTGTTGTTTCTATTTGCTATTCACAGGGCAAATTGTTTAACTGAGAATCAAATTTAATATCAACTTTATATTCATTTTATTTCATATAAACTTTTTAATAATTGGAAGGAGTCTCCTTCTGGGATTTTCCTGAAACAGTTATTAAAATGTTATTTAAATAGAAATGAAGCAAAATTTTGCCGTTATTCTGAGATAACTCATAAAAATATTGTTCCAAAAAAAAAAGAAATTTTTATACCGATTTAAAATTTTAAAAAATTGATTTTTAATTATATGAATTTGATTGTTGTGCTTTGATTGTTGTTTCATAAATTTTGGCGTGAATTTTAAGAATTTTTGCATAAATTTTAAGAAATATATTTGTATGACTTAAAACAATAGATTTAATTGTTGAACTGAAATGTATACATTTTTTTTTGTTCTTCCCTTAAATACGTTTCTCTTCCTTTGTTGAATTCTAAAAAAAGCATTCAGTTTAATATCTATATATTTTGCATAAAAAAAAGACTGTGAAAAGATACGCCAATGTTAGAAGACAGATTATTAGGATTATTAATTATTTATGATTTCAAAAAACTTAATTCTATTAAAAATTGTTCATTCACACAACATACAAAATAAAATGTATTAAATGCAAATGTACTATATGTTAAATGTATTAAATGTAAATGTATTAAATGCAAATGTATTATGTGTTAAATGTATTGAATGTAAATGTATTAAATGCAAATGCAAATTTATTAAAATAACGCGCCTTTGATGTTTGTTATAGTTTGATACATAAAAATTTTTTCTTGAAGATGACAGGAACATTAAGTTTTACTCAAAAGATGTGATTAAAGAAAATCACAACCAGTATTCCACCCCCAAATTGGTCACCCACTGTGGGTAATATATGAATGTGTGTGTGTATGTATGTGCGTGTTTGTTATAGTCAATGTGATTTATTATTTATACATGCCGGTAAAATTTTTAATAATAATACATAAAAATCGTGGGTAAAATTTTTTTTGAAGTGTCGAGAGATAAAAAAAAAGCAAACTATTTTGTTACATGATACAAGGAAATTAAATTCAATTTTCAAAAAATTATGTTTTTTTTTTCTTTTATGAAATATTCCTTTTTAAATTTATTTATGAATATCAGATTCTACATCGAGATTTTATTTAATTTATTACTTATAATTAAGTTCCTGGAGTTTAAATTTTAAAAAAACTGAAAATATTTCCCATTTAAAAAGAAGTTAATGAAATATTTTTACGTCAATTTATATAATTCTCGAATAGAATAATTATAGATAAATCTATATGAATCTTTATTTTAACATTATATCTTTTTTAGAACAAACAGAACAACTATGTGAAATCAAATTACATATACTGTGAAATCAAACTACATATGCTGCCAAATCAATCTACATGTACTGTGAAATCAAACTAAATATACTGTGAAATCAAACTACATAAACTACGAAATCAAACTACATATACTGTGATATCAAACTGCATATACTGTGAAATCAAACTACATAAACTGTGAAATCAAGCTACATATACTGTGAAATCAAACTACATATACTGTGAAATCAAACTATATATACTGTGAAATCAAACATATATAGTGCTGTCATAGATTTGTCGACTTTGGAGCTGGAGATTTAAATCCAAATCACTACAAATTATGCAACTTTAATCCTGAATCAATGATCAATATATTTTTCAAAAAATAAAACAAATGTCAATTACATTAGACCTATGAAAAATTGAAGCCTAGCATTTTTTTTACTACGGCTCAAAAAAGAATTTCAACCCTTCTATTATTTTTCAATTTTGAGTATTTGTTAAAAGTCTCTGGAAACGAGGCTAGACATAAAATAAAACCCAATAAATATGACAACTAAACGTCAAAGCTGAGATATCGATAAACAACTTTTAAGTTATGAGAGCTCTTTCAAGAGCTAAAAATAGCTCTTCTGAAGATAAGTCTCACTTAGGAGAGCTTACATGGAGCATTGAGCACAAAACGACCTCAAAATTGTACAAAGAGTTTTCTCTGGAAAAAAATCTTAATTCTTCCACTAAGAGGCTTTTACGTTGACTCTTCGTCGTACATGGCTGGATTTTTCTTCACTTTTGTGTTATTTATTTAATGCTTTAAGAAGGAAAGTCGAAAAATAACTCCCATATTTCATCATCAACTGATTTTGAAATCTGCAATTTTGCAATATGGCCTTTAATCTTATTAGCGTAAAAATGACACTGGTGTTTTTGTCATTTTCTGATTAACAAATTTTATTCTCATCATTTTTCTAATACTTAGAATTTGGTCCAATGCCAAGGTTTGGCCAATTTATTTGAAACTAGAGAAGTTTGAAAAGAGAAATAAGTTTAAACAGAGAAATAATTTATACGAACAAGAGGTTAGGAAACATTTAATTTTTCAATGTATAGGATTATTCAAAATGCTTGTTAAATATTTTTTCAATAATTTGCCAAAATTATAATTTTTTAATTGTTAAATATTTTTTCGATAGATTACCAAAATTATCTTTTTATCTCTTAATGTGAAGCTCTAAAGAAAAAAAAATAATTAAGTAATATTAAATACTTAGGAAGTATTTGGCTTTTACATCAGCAAGATTATTCAAAATTACACTTAACAGGTTGAGTGCCGCAGACGCGCCTGTGCTTTAGAGATAATATGTAATTGTACCAAACCATCTATGTTATTCGATGACACCTTCTCCACTTCTACAGTTGAAAGATAGTAAAGAATAGGTCATCTAATTATATAGATGGCCCGGATATCAAGCGTGTGCAATAAAATAATGTGTTAAAATAGTTTTGATAATAATATTCCAAATTTTTCTTATAATTTATTTCCAAATTTCTAACGATTTTTGAATTTCAGAAGGAAAAACATTATAAATAAGTAACTAATTAGGGAACACTTAATTGTAGAGTAATTCCAAATTCAGGTAAACTCATTTTATTAATAATGCCTAAGTTGTTTTTCATTATTTATGTTTTTCTGCCAAGAACCTCAGAAGACGGAATATGATAATTTAAACGCTTCGGAAACATTTTATTGCTAGTTCTGTAGAGTAACACAAATTAAATGTAAGATAGTTTTACTAAAAATATGCTAAAGTTATCTTTTTATATTTGAACATTTCTAATTTTCTCGGAAAGAGGAATAACATAATTATGAATTTGGGAAAAGAAATTAAAGAAAAAAATAAATTAAAGAAGAAAATTTACTTTCACTGTCATTTTATCAACTGATGTCAAATAAAACTTAAACCATAAAAATGTTCTTAAAAATTTTAAAATTGCACTAATTATTAAAGAGATTATACAAAAATGGAAATCATAAAGTATTAATTGTTCACTGATTGGTTTTTCATTCCTTTTTTTTGTTTGTTTGTTTTACGTTATAAGGAAGCTTTAAGTTAGCCAGAAGTGACTG
This sequence comes from Argiope aurantia, assembly GCA_026543865.1. NCBI lineage: Eukaryota > Metazoa > Arthropoda > Arachnida > Araneae > Araneidae > Argiope > Argiope aurantia. The sequence goes on from JAPMOR010043319.1 coordinate 4,921, forward strand.
ATCACATAGAAAAATCCGTGAAATATAATTTTAAGTGTAACATTTTCTAAGAAGAATAAATGTCACATTTTAAAATAGGATTTCTTGAAATGAATAATGTCACATATATAGTATCAAATTTTCCTCAGAAAAAAATAATAGAAAAAATCTTTAGCCTTTTATAGGTGATTTCATTAATAATTTTTTAAAAATATGATCAGAATCATTTAATGCCATCTTTCCTTTGGATTTAGCTCCTTCTATATCGAAGATTTATCGATCTCACAGCCGGCTCAGATGCCATCCTAATCACTTGACCATGATTCAAAATTACGAAATACGTCTTAAAATAGCTCTCGTATTGTTTCAAAACGGCGCACCAATGCAATTGAACTAATTTAAAATCCTAGAAATTTTTTCTTTCTGTAATATTTTTGCTTTCTTTGTCTGACATCTATATTCCCTTCTTCTTAGCAAAACAACTTAATTTTTCTCTGGTGAAACACAAGTGACCCTTGACAGAATCCAGATAACGTGAGAGAGGTGAAGAGTTTTTTTCTTTTACAACTTTTTCTTAACAAATTAAAACAGGCGTTAGCTCTCTAAAAAGTAGATGGGATTTTAATTATTCAATTCATAATGTTTTATATTTGTTTTTCGATTAAATTATTCTGCTATATTTTAATCTTGCCAAAAGATTTGAAGTACTATAAGATTAGAATATTGCATGATGATTTAATATGATTTTAAATATTTCCAACATAATTAAGAGAGTAAATCAAATGACAATTCTAAAGTGATATCAGTATCGTGTAAAGCCGTCTATACGTTTTCACTCAGTATATCATGTATTTTTTAAAAATAGTAAGCATTAAATTTTTCTAATAAAAAGTTTCCAAAAGTACTGATTGATTTCGTAATTTTTTTTCTTTAGTAAATAAAACATGGAAAAAATAATGGAATTCTAATGATATTTTTATACTTGTTTAAATCGCTCTGCATTGAATCCTATCTTTTTGATGATAAAATTCAATGCATAAAATATAATTCATTTAATATATGAAAAACTGCGCTTTTATAGTTAAACAAAATGATTTATACGACTCGGTTAGGTACTTGATTTGAAATAAAACCGCCTTTCTGTTTTTTAATTAGTGCACAATGCAAATCAAGATTTACTGGCTTAATAAGATCTTTCTCCATTTTTTATATCAAAAATAAAATTAAAAATGTTATGTATTTTAGCAATTCAATTTAAATTTAAAATCTAGACTATTTAAAGTGGTCAACACGCTGCAATTAGTATTTTGATATTGAATTACATCAAACGATTTTTAATTTAATACAACAAACTGATTTAATATTAAATATAATTTCTTAGAACAAAAAAAAAACCCTAAGCGCTTATAATTTTGACTCTCAGTTAAAGGCTTCACTTTTTTAATCTGCTACTTTTGAATATTTGCTTAATTTTAAAGTAAGATGTTTAATTATTTTTGTAACTTAACAATTAAACATCATTGTCAAACAAACTATTATAGTTTTTGAAAAGTATTTTTTAATCAATCTATTTTATCAGTCTTCTCTTAATTATTTACTATTACATCTGTACTCCTTTGTTTAGATTTTCTTTCAGGGAAAATTCTGTAATAACTCATCGCAGAACGTCATTAGATTTCAAAGCTAATCACAATTTGCAAAAAATGCTTGTTAATAGAAAAAAATTTCAAAATTTGAAATAATACATTTGTTTTTGTGTCTTTACCATACGAAAATTCGATTATTGCTACGTTAGATCATATGTAATCATTAGATATCAAATAACTACAACAGAACGGGAATTATACCAATCGTCAAGAATTAGTGTAAAATATGCGCCATCTGGTGACGAATCTAGAGTGATACTGTGATTCCGACACCTCCATATTCCAAGTATAGAAAGTTAGATAATGCATGGAGAACCTCTATAATGATTTTTCAGAACCATGTTTCACTTGGGATAATTTATTGAATTATATATTATTATTATTAATGAGCGTATTTTTGTTCTTGTGACATAATATACGTAACAGTTTTGTGATCATCGCATAGAATAAAAAGAAATAAAAATAAATTTTCCGAAACTTTCTTGCATACTTTCTAAAAAACTCGCCATGCCAGGGAGTGTCTTACTTGGCATTGGCGGTAAAGTAATCTTAAATTTTGACATGAATTTAGCATTTTTACAAAATCTATCGTGTTATTCTTGGCAAGTTATTAAGCGATTAATCCCTTGCATGCGTTATTAGTATCTGAAAATAGAAGTATTTTAAGCACGTTTTTCTCAACCAATTGCAAACAAAACTTAATGCAAAACTTCATTGTATTCTCAAAATCCCATACCAAATTTGATATATTTAAGACGTTACGTTTTTGAATGATCGAATTTACATATTCCTGAAATTACAGACAGACAGACAATCAACCCTTGGTTGAATTAGCTCGAAGTTTGATATGTGTCTATATTACAGATGTTAAATCTGCGTACAGAATTAGATTTATCGAGCTTTCTTAGATTTTTTTTTATTATCGTGTTAACTTGTGTTCTAGCAATTGGACAGGCGGATTTCCTCCAAACAGAAATCTGCAAAGAAATAGAAATCTACAAGTTTGATGTAAAGATCGTATAAAAACTTCAACTGTCTAACTCAAAGCGTTTTTGAGTTATCTCTGCCACAGACAGACAGACGGACATTTTCCAAAAATGTGTTTTTCGAACTGAGGGAGGTCTATAACGTGGAGATTCGTCAAATATCGAATTCGAGTTTTTTTTGACGACTGCTATATTTTCTCTATACGAGAAAGTAAAAAATTCCTGGCTAGCGGCATTCTTTCTAATACAATAAGTTAAGTTTTAGTTGTACAATGATATCATGAGATTTGATATTTGATTAAATTTGGAAGGTTCATGCATACATTAAGCAGAAAAAGGGCAAGGCTATTAAAATAAAAATGCTTAAATACGTCGCACAATTTTACATCTAAAAATTGTTTGCAAATTTTGAACATCAAATTATAATAAATGATTTAATTTACTTTACGCAGCCAATATTTAAAGCGAACCAACTAGTCGCCGAATGATGCTAATTTACTGGTCACTATTTTGTAGGTGGATAATGGTTTGTTATTATTGGTTGTAATTAGTTTTAAGACAGTAATGTTAGCTACGTATTTCTATAAGAGAAAGAAATTTCTTTTTTCATCTTTCGACATTGTTCTAAAATCAACATTAACTATAAAATTTTCTATGTGCTTTAAGTTTGGAAATTCAGTAACAAACGTTTCAAAAAAGAAAGAAAGAAAGAAATGAAGATGAAACAACTTTGAATCCATCTTCACACGGAACAAAACGAAAACAAAAGATTGAAATTTCATCCTGAACTTCTAAAAATATCCTTTCCGACTTTCAAATCTGCGCCACAAAACTCCATCCGTTCCGAATGATGATGATAAATTGTTTGATATTCTATCAAAATTGAAATTGATGCGTGTGGCTTTAAGATAGATTTGTTTTTATTAGTCCGAGGTATTCCATATGTTCTGATAAGATACTGCTTTTGATTATTTTTGATGATTTTCACTTGGAAATCATATATTGAAAAATCATACATTAAAGTCTTATTTTTTCCTTCATATGTGAGTCACATATATTTTAGCTATGTTATCAATGAGGCCTGTATATGATTTTGAAAAACTCAAAGAAAAAAAAAATATTGATAGCATGTTTGATAATTTCAAAAATAAATAAATGAATAAAAATGAAAATTTGAATAAATTAATATATAAAATTATACATATAATTAATTTTTAAATTGAAAAAATTGCTTTTGGTAATTTCTATTTCTTTCTTAGAGTAAATTAGATATTTTTTTTAATTTTTAATTTTTCTCTGAATTTTATATGCTTAAAAAGTTTTTCATTGAGAAATTCCAAATTTTTTTACACAATTTTATTTAGCTGTATTTCTTTATTTTTTTAATGGAATTTTGTAATCAATTTTTCACTCAAATTCCTACATTCTAGGATTTTGAAATCTTATATACTTGTGCATTTTCGATAACAACTTACTAATGTAATATATCCAAAACATTCGGCGCTTTATGAAATAACATAATCAAATATGGTGCCCAAGTTGGCTACTCTAGCTTAATGTAATGTTGAGAAAAATAATTTCAGATATATAATACTGTATTTAATAATGAATTATAACTTAAAGACTAAAAAGGAAATAATAAAATTAAAAGCATCGATAAATGTTATAAGTATTATATAAATTGTTCATAAATTCCGCGCTCTAATAAACTGTTTTCATTAAATGTGCTGCCATCTAATTTTTCAGTAAAAGTGTGATAAAAATTTCTTCCTAAATTACACATTTGTGATAAAACTATAAGTAAATATTTTTAGGTAATGAAATTAATTTAGGTGGAAAATTTTTAATCCGTGACATTAATTTTCGATCATAACTTCAGTGATAGAAGTATAATGTGTGAAAAAGTATAGAAGATTCAGAAACCATTATATAAATTTAACACAAAAAGAAGTAAAGAAAAGAAATAAAACCAATATAAAATTAACTATTTTATTATCTTCCCATGGACCATATTTTTAATTTTTATCTTTTCATCACCTATTAACCCTAAACATCATATCAAAAATCTTACCTCATTGGAAACTTTTAATATTTTATTCGGATTTCTATTCAAATCTGTTTGTTTTTATGTAGATGAAATGTTCAAAATATCTACAATAATTCTATGCTAGAAAAAAGTTTGCTTATTTAAATTTGTTATATTTTTTCCTAGCTTTAATTTTAAAATTTTAATTCAATTTTCTTAAATTCATGAAGTAATATTTGATAGTTTTATTAATCATGAAATAATCATGATTATGTACATAAGAAATATTTTTAATTATTAGCTTTGGGATAAACGGATTAAAATTTAAAATAATAAATCTTAATATCAAAATTGAATTTAAAATTATTTTTCGAAATGATTTTCCTGCATACATTACATTCAATATCGCAGGCTTATTCATCAGACAATTTTTAAAAACTAAACAAACTGCTAAAAAAATATCATTTTTAAGAATTCAAAATTCCGATTTAAATGTTAAAAGCTTGATTTTCAACATTTCTTTTTTTTTCCATTTTGTGAAATAAACAATGAAAAATAATTTATATGAGATATATTTCGGATTGTATACAAAAACGATGTTTAATTAATTTTCTGAATATTTACCGCACAAGAAGAACGATACAGTGTTGAATACAATTTTTAAAGATATGCTGTAATTTTATATTTAAATTAATTAATATCATTACTACACAACAGAAAAATAATAATTTTTTTGAAAGATATATCAAATAAATATTTAATTTCGACAGTTTCTTCTTCCTGAGTGTCACAAATGAAACGTATCACATTACAAACGTCTCTAAAAATCCTTCACGTTTTTAATAGGAGCCAAACAAATTATCCAAATTACATAATATTGTTACGGAACTTCCGCTTGTAAGCCGTAAAGTTAACGGATTCGTGTGGTGGATGTATGGAGACGCACAGTCAACAGGCCTCGGTGACAAACGACGACTTTATTAACACGAAGTCACTGATACGCAGACAAATTCACAGTCGGAGACGCACACAAGCAACACACAGCAGAACGTAATAGAACAACGCAGCGCAACAACGATAAGCTGGTTGAAGCACTCAGGGTGAGAGAGCTCATTCAACGATTAACCAGAGTTGAACTCAAAACACTGCCTTCAGCTTGAGACTGCCAGCCTTTTATAGTTCCCGGGAGGCGGACCTAGAACCTTCTAACCCAATTAGGCGTATCTCAGTTCCTATTGGATGAATCGTTAAAATTCTCGAAATTTCCAGCATTATTTATTGTGTTGCCAAATTTCCCAAATTCTTCGCCAAATAGTCGCCAAGTTTGAAGCTAAGTTCTGGGATTACTGGCTCGGCACCCTAACAGCATCCAATATAGATGATTGTAAATCGGTCTTTCCGGTGATAGAACTAACCGTGCTGGGAAGCAGTATTACAGGTTTGTAATACTGTTTCCCAGCACGTTACAGGAATAGTGAAAGAAGAAGATTTTTAAGGATGGTATTATCTTAAAAGTGTAATAATAAAATAATAAGTCAGTAATTGATTATTTTCTAAACTCGATCGAATAGAGTTACAAACTTTAAAAACATTCCTCATGTATGTTTTTAAAAATAGGCATATATTGACATTTTTAATTCGTGTTTAGAGTTGTGCTATTCTAAGATTCAAAAGGCGACAAATTATCTTTTCAATGATGATGATTTAATTACTTTTAAGTATTTAATCTCCTCATATACGGATTATATAAAAAAAATATCATCTTCGTCAAAAATTCGAACTCGAGATTTTAAATGTTTCAGATTTCCCTGAACCAAAAAACTTATTTTTGAAATTTTGTCTGTCGATATCTGAACACAAAAATATTTTGATTTCAACGAATGAAATTTGGTATAAGGTCTGTACTTCAAATTTGTAGATTTCAATCAAATTTTTAGTAAACTCTGTTCAGAATTAGACGGGCTACCCGGCTGTTATATAACTAAATAATTACAAACGGAGGGAACTAGATAGATAAAATTGAATACACAAATTTAACATCTATATTGTAGACATCTGTCAAATTGTGACCCAAATCCAACAACGGGTTTACTGTGTGTCTGTCTGTACTTTCAGAAACATATAAATGCGATAATTCAAAAACGCGCTTACTTAAATATGCCAAATTTTGTATGGGATTTTATGACTACAAGTATAGTTTTGTGACAAATTTTTATTTCTATCAACCAGGGAAAATATGTATAAAACCTAAATTCGATTTTGGGTACTATTAACCGCATGCCGGAAATTAATCGACAAATAACTCGCCAAGAATTCTACGATAGATTTAGCAAAAATGAAAAATTCACGCCAAAAGTCAATATTTCATAACCCCTGTACGATAATGCCATGCGTTCTCTGATACGACAAGTTGTTTAGAGAGTATGAGAGAAATTTTGGGGGTGATCACTCTCCCTCATTGGTATTTGTGAATTCGTCGCATACCAGCGATTACTC
>JAPMOR010043319.1:12453-36524 GCA_026543865.1 Argiope aurantia
TATATATATGTACAGTAGTGCTTTCATTTTTTCAATGAGCTAGAAATTGCTTTCATTGTTACTAAAAATGTAGAAGACTCACGAAACAATATTCCGTAATTGGAAATATTTGCATTTAGCAATTCAGCACACAATAAGACCAAATTTCAAATACAAATTGTAGAAAGTATGAGGACAAGAATTCTGAAAAAATGTTCAGCAACAAAAGTTACTGATAGGAGACATCTTGGTGCTGAATCTTAATAAGCCACAGAAAAAGAATTTTGAAAAATTTGATCAAAGTACGAATAAAATATTTACAAACAGAAATGGTGGAAGTACATTATTATGTTTATTATATTTTTGTAACTTACCAATATGTACGAAACAAATAGATCATTATCTACGAAATTACCATTATGTACGAAGCAGATATATCATTATCTACGAAATTACCTTTATGTACGAAACAAATAGATCATTATCTACGAAATTAGTATTATGTACAAAACAAATAGATTTTTTTAAAAATTGAAATCTGCTGTCACAAATTTCAAGTTATCATGTGAGAATGTATGAGAATACAAATTTTGAGAGTAAAAATTGAATGTTTAAATTATCGCTCCTTCCATGAAATGCATTGATAAATCGAAACATCAAAATAATTTTAAAAAAAGGGAATGAACATCGTACCCTGGTCCTTCTTCAAAGATATTTTTAATAAAATTGTCAGATGATGTTGGTTCAGAAACAAATCTGAAGCGTTAGAATATTTTCTCATATTTATGGTCCTAATCAGAAAAAATTCCTACAATTTATGAGTTCTAACAAATTATACTTTTTATTTTTCTGCCTACGCATTTTGAGACTTCAAAAACCCCAAACCAAAACAGCATCATATTCTCACATGATAATAATATTTCATCAATCAACATTAAGAACATGCCATGTATGTGAATGAAAGCATTTCAATTCTCTGCTGTAGAACTCATTTGGTATGTAATGGTCTTAATTTCATTTATCTTCTTTTGACTACGGCTATATTTCAAATAAACATATCTACAGACTTGTATGTTGACCAATCGATACCAAAAGATTCTTATAAACATCGAAGGAAAATTTCCCACTTACATCCATAGCAAGGGAAGCCAACTTTGGCGATCGATTTATTGTGCAAGCCGCAGAACTGAAGAAGAGAATTGCATGGGGAGTTTTATCTTAATGTTTTGTAAATGAAATCCGAGGCTCTCGTCTCCCCTTAGATTGGAGATAAAATGCTATCTTGGCTTGATTTGGCATTTAACTAGAAAATACCTCCGATTTCAATGCCAACTGCGAGTTTCTTCAATTGTAACGAGGACATCGAATTTTTAAATCTGTAAATGAAAATTTCGACTTTGTAAACTTCAAAACTGCAGATCTATTTTTAACATCTTCGACAGACAACGCTGTTAGTGAGACTGAGAAATACATCAAGACATTTAACCTCTGAAAATTGTTCTTTCACGATAGATCGAATTTTATAATGTATTTTTAAGTCTAGATGTTATCTTACCAATTGTTCATTCTAATTTTTTTGTTTTAAAAAATAAATTTGAAAGAGAAAAAAAGGAAACATTTAATTGTTCTTTACTTAAAAAAAACTGCTTATAATTGTATATATCCATAGATTTAAATATTTTTTAAATGTAAATCGTAAGTAAAAATGTAAAATCGTTATGAAATCGTAAATGAAAATCGTATACACATTGCTCTTTTATGAGAGGAAATAAAAGTAATAAAAGCTAATAATTTAAAACAAATATTGAAATATGAGGGATTTTTTTTCATTAGAAAAGCAGTTTAGTAAAGTAATTTTACTTAAAATATTAATTCTTCCTCAGGGAATAGCCAAAAAAAATCAAGATTCTAAAAATAATTAAATAATCAATATGTGCTACAAAGCTTTGTGTAATAATCTATTACAGTACATTGCACAAGAGTTAACATGATTTTTGAAAATTTTTGAGCTGACTACTGTTTTTAACACTAATATTCATTTATTTGTGAACTATTATCAATGAACTAATCCTTTGTTAAAAAATTAATGATATATCTCATACATTAATTACTTCAGAAGATATATTTTAATATGTATTGTAAATTAAGAGAGCAAAGAGTACTTAGTTTAGTGTAATTATTCTAAATCTATCTTAACAAACGATAGAAAAAGTGGGCGAGAGAGAGTCAAAGTACTAAAAATGCAGAAAAATTCATTATTGCCATAATAACCAAATTCAGTGTCGTTTCGAACTTCTAATTCAAAACATGATAGCATGATTATGATTGAGGCTTGATTCATTCTATTTTATTTTTTAAATTTATTTTTAATTACGTAGTAACGCTGAAACGTAAAATGCATTTTGCATCATTGCCACAAGCGTGAGTTAGTAAGCAATTACTAAAACATTGTTTCTACAACAATCTTTTATTAATCTAACGGAAGTTGTTAAATCTGCATTTTTTTTTTTTTTTTTTTTTTTTTACTTTCTCATATACGAGTTATAAAGGATTTTAAGGAAAAGTTCGGGTTTAACGAAAGTTTTAATGAATAACTGTATTTTAGACTTCCCTGAGTCCACAAATTTTATTTTTTGGAATTATGTCTGCTTTGAGAAACAGGATAACTCAAAAAACGCTTTGAGTTAGCCTGCTGAAATTTCGAATATGAAATTAAGATCAAACCTGTAGATCTGTATCAAATTTTGAACGCAATCTATTCACAAGAAGTCAGTCTGTAGATCTGTATCAAATTTTGAACGAAATCTATTCACAAGAAATCAGTCAGTAGATCTGCATCAAATTTTGAACGAAATCTATTCACAAGAAGTTGGTCTGTAGATCTGTATCAAATTTTGAATGAAATCTATTCAAAAGAAGTCTTTGGCTAGCTGTTCTAATGTAAATGAATTCTACAACTGCACAATGCAAAGAGTTTAGTACATAAAATTTTGTAGATTGGTTTAATTCTTAAATATAGATACTTATCAAATTTTGAGTAAAATGTATCACACCCTCTGACCTTCTGACGGTTTGCATTTTTGCAAACATGTAGACGAAATAACTAATAAACGTAATGATTTAAATCAATGCAATTCTATATACTATCTTATGATTCCAATTATAGTTTTGTGTCAAATTTAGGTGTCGATCGAAAGGAGTTTTAAATACATATTTTTCACTATAAAACAGTAAAAAGGCTAGCTTCAAGTCAAAACTCTACAAGTGTTACCATCGTTCACTAATGGGATGCCAAGTATTCGTGGCCTTACTTATAGTCTGCAATTTTTTGTGGAGGAAGGAGAATAAGATCTTTATTGGTGAGTATACTGGAAGTTTCGGATAGACCACATCTGCTTGTTATTTGGCAATTATTTTGTATTTTTGTATTCGAACAACCAGATGGGCAATTAATAGATTTAAATAAAAATTTGTTAGAAATCTAAAAATTTCGTCTAAACTCCATTTACTAAATATCTTCCATCTAGCTCAAAGTGTTTTTTGAATTATAGTGTTCACACACAGATAGACAGAATGAAAAAATGTGTTTTTAAAACACAGTTAGATCTTAAACGTAAAGATTAGTCGAATCCCTGAAAAAGAATTTTTTCGGATTCACAATATTCTGTGCATACTTCGTATAGGAGAAAATGAAAAAAAAAATTGTGCAAAACAAAATTAATATCTCTATAAAATTTATTCTTTAAATTTTGTTATATTATTTTATTTGTTTATTTTCAATAATATGCTTCGACGTTATTCAGTTAAACGTAAAGATTTCAAAAGATTTTTATTTTAAAATAAAATAAATATTTTTTTCAAAGTCTTATTTTTCATTGATCCTATAGTATCTAAGAAGCAATGACCATGCCGTATTTAATAGATCAGAATTTAATCGTGGGATCTCTAGATCATTGATGATACATTATAAGTGTCACAATTTACAGACAGTATGCCAACCTATAAAAATTGTATACTGAAACATATAATCTGTAAATATGGAGTATTTTCCTTAAAATAAGTAAATGAGTATAAATAATGTATAAATTGTTCCTATAATAAATATGAAAAATTCTACAAATTTTTCTACAAATTTTTAAAGATACGTGAGATACAGATGCATAAGAGAATTGGAATAAAATTCGATTAAAATTGCTTTGATAAATTTGGTATGTAACAGTCGGAACAATAAAAAAGTTAATGTTTAAAAAAAATAACCAATTTGTTGCCTAATCCTTTGAAATAGTATTATTTATTAATGAAAGAAAAGTGTTTGACATGCTCTTTTGGAGTGTTTCCTCTCACAATATAATGTAAATAATGTCATAGATTAAAGGCTGTTTAATCCAAATAATTTAGTTTTAAAAGCTTAATATATGAAATAAAAGAAAATGATCTAAATTTACTCAATTTTAATGTTTTTGTTAAAAAATTAAGACCTCATCTTTAACAAACCTATAATTCCGCATTACATCGGGTTTTTGTAATAATAGATTTTCATTTAAAATAATTTGTAAATAGTTATAAAATAATTAATTTCGTAAATACTTGAAAATTCTTTGTCACATGCTTCCTAGTTATTATGACAAAAATAAAGGTTCTGTTATGAAAGGTTGAATTTATAAAATTAGATAAAAAGCTTAAAATAATACAATTCATCATAATGATTTCTTTTACTGTTACAGAAGCAGAAATAAAAGAATTTTGATTTTTGGTTTTTCATTGTTTTAAAATTTCGCAAGAATACGATGTGTGTCTACTTTTTAACATTTTCACCCGACTTTTATCACATTTATAATGATGCAAGTTTGCTTTCAATTTTTCATTTATTTCTCAATGTACTGAAATACTATTCTGTAACGTCTTCAATTACCAGATATTATTTTGTTAATTTCAGAAATTCTTTGTCATTTAAACGAATAATATAAACTAAATTCTTATTCCGAATAAATGGTGCTAAAAAGAAGTGTGAGAAAAATCATAATGATTTCATGATATCTATAATAATGATTAATAAAATAAAAAAATTTTAAACAAATAATGATTAAATCAAAAAATATTCTTCTTTTAATGCATTAATAAAATTGTATTTTCACAAATTGCTTTTGCTAAATTTTTAGTAAATTATATAATTCTTATTCCTTTTATTTTATCTTATTTATTTAAATATATATAAATTAGATTTAAAAATAATTTTATTCAAATTTTAAAAATAAATCTACTTCTAATTCTTTAAAATTTCTATGCAAATTTCACACATTTATAATACTTATGTTTCATCTTCTGCATTTTTATTTTAAATATTTTCTTAAAAATAGAAAAAATATTCTTTCTTTTCTAAAAGAAAGCAATTTGCAATGTAAAAATTTATCCAAATTTTTTTTTGAAGCATTTTGGATTGAAATCATGAACTACTATTATAAATGAAAAAAAGATCCAAAATAATTTTCAGACTAACCATCATTGAATAGGGAAAGAAGAGTAATAAAACGATTGATAATTCGATTTACTTAATACGTAATCAAACATGTAAGCATGCTTTTTGATGACCATTTAATATTTAAAGAATTAAATATAAAAATCATATCTTAAAACTATAAAATTAAATTGTATTCATCAATCAATAAATAATGTTGCCAGAACATCAAATATAAATAAGAATATAATATTAAAAATAATTCTTTCCCTTCAAATGTATGTAAATAAAAATACTAGTATGAATCCTATTTATGCATTTTTCGTGAATTTCATTAAAATAATTGCCTTCAAACTTGCATTGAAATTCTTTACATAAAATCCTTAAATTCTAGATCACAAATGAAACATGTCCATTAGCTGATCTTCAAATAATTAATAGAGTCCAAAAATATATTCTCTTCACCGAGTTATTAATGTTTTATGCTCTTTCAATCACGTAATTAAGAGTTATTAATTATGAGTAATTAAGATAAGGCGTGGTCTTTATTATTGTATCTTCTCTTGAACTGATAGGCTCTTTTCCAAATTGGCGAATCCACACCATATCTCTAATTATAAGCGGGGAAACTTGAGTAGCAAGTCCTATAAAAAGAGATTGGATTTGGAGATAAAATTGATTGCCTTTTTGCTAATTAAGATGTTAATATCGTCTGTTTAAGACCTGACCTTAAACCTGTTGCTTTTACCAATTATTGGAAGGATGCTTCCTTTTTCACAAAATAAGTGCACCATTTGTGAATTTCAAAGTTTATTGTTTTATAGGATGAATATCTTTAGTTGCCCATTTTTGTCATGTGGAAGGTTTTGCAAACTTTGGTTAGAAATTTATTAATGAAATTAAACATACTTAGTTAGATGCTTATTGTTTAATTGGATGATAATATTTGAAATGATTTGCTGGCCTAATAACAAACAGCATTAATTGACTTAATTATTATTGATAGTATTAGCTGCCAATTAGTCAATGAATTAACAATACAATTATTTTATTCTATTTTTAATTTTTCTTGGAAATTTAAAATTTTTTGGCAGCATTATCGTTTTAAGATATCTACTGTAGTGTGTATATTTGCCATCACTGCTAAAACATTTTTTTACGTTTTAATAAATCAATATTATTATCTATTTTAAATGTCTTAACAATTAACGATTAACTATTTTAATCATAATAAATATCCATGTTTTTCATTCGAATCAATAACAAGTCCATACTAAATACCAAATTTAATCAATCTATCCTGTAGCAGTTCTGAATTAATGTGAGTATATACTCAATAACAGATTAAAAGATAAAGTGATTGATTTGATCCAAAAATGGGTAGAGACCCTTAATTTTTATTTAAAAATCTCATCTCAAATTTAATTGATCTAGTGCATTGCGTCTTTGAATTAATATGTTCACAAACATATAGTGGAATAAAGAAATAAACATAAAAACATAACCCTGAAATGTGTTCTTTGAGTTTCTTGAGACCTAAATTGAGATGATTCTCTAAAATTTTTAAATAATTATAGTAATTATTTCTAAGTATTTTGTACATGGAAAATTTAAATGAGGATTATATTTCAAAAATTAAATGAAAAAAAAATATTACATTTGTATCAAACAGAGAAATAGTTGCATTAATATTAAGCAAGAAATGTATACAATTGTTCCTTTGATACCATAGACAAATAAAACCACTGAGCTCATTTTTTAAGGTATTTACATTATATTAAATTTCTTTAATTATCCTGGCTTTTATTAAGTGATGAATAAATAAGTAATATCATTAATTTGAATTACTTGCTACCAAAGTGTTTTGAAACTTAAACGAAATTGATCAAAGGATTCCCAAGTTGAAAGATTGTTAAAAACTTTTATGGTAAGAAACATTTGTAAATACTTGATTAAATTTCAATGCAGGAAGGGACTTTTAGATGAAGAATCTCTATTTTTGAATTAGAGCTATAATTATAGGGAAAAGTGTTTCAATCCTGCGTTTGTACCTAAGCTCGTATAAAGATTTTTAGCTGTTCTTGTGTCTCACGACTCAAGAGCTATAGAGAAAACTCAAGACTATAAAGTATGACTCTTTCACAAGCTATCTGTAAGTATTGAAAATTATAAATAATTTCATATTTGAAAAAAATCACATTTTTAATATATGGAAATGAAATTTCAATAGTAGATTCTATTCAGTTCTCCATTGTAGTGACATATATCTAGAGTACACATTTTAAATTGCTATATCGAATTCGTTGTTTCATTTAGTAAGCAAATTTCCTGGAAAATGTCCTGGCATAATGCAAGGAAAGAGGAATAGCAACTAAACAATGAATTCCTGGATTATCAAAAATTAATAAAATGATACAATAATTGTTTTGTTTATATATTTGTTAGAAAATATACATTTCTGTTGTCAATTTTAGATCTGGAAAGAAAGCATGTACATAAAGAGACATATCAGAAGATTTGGCTTCAAATTTTGCAATATTCTATACTAAATCTTAGAATTTTTGTCAGTTAGTTGCCATAGAAACTAACCATTTTTAGTTAGCGATTAGACGATGAATTTTATTCAACGTTGACTTACTTTGATAAAAGTTGAACAAGCATTATTTCTGTGTTCTTTATAAACAAATTAGTGCGATGCATATTCATATAATCATATCAAAACGTATATTTATAGTTGTGGTTAAATTTCTTATGTAATTAATTCATATATATGTAGTTTCGGTTAACATGTAATTTCGCATTCACCAATAAACAGATGATACAGCACAGAACATTAAGAAAAGTATTATTGAAAGTCATTTGTGTATTTTTGGAGAATAATTTTGTAATTGAGAATAATATTTTTATTAACTTTTCAAAATAACATTCAATTTTTGTCTTTTTAAATTAGAAAACTTTTAAACTCTAAAATAATAACTATATAATTGATACTGGCTTCTTAAAACTCATAAACAATGAGATATTGTACAAAAAAAGTCCATGCAATGCTGTTTTCTGGATCTTCTAAAGATTTAAAAAACTATCATGCATCACATCATTTTTTTTCAAATAATCATGATTGTTTTTGATAAAGTCCTTAATAAATCCAATAAAAGTCAATGGAAAGCATAATTTTCTTGTATTATTAGAGTTCATTACATTAAAAAACTTATAGAAAACTTCGATACAAAATTTTTTCTAGTAATCAAGATATTACTATTAGTAAACTTGATATCTGTTTGAAAATTAGCATAACATTCTAGCTAATGATTTCAGCTGAAATTAATTTTGAATTATTTATCCCTTTATTGCCACATTTTTTAAATAAAATATACACTCTACCGTGATTCTCGGCAGAAATAAGAGTAAACATCATCTAATAAAGTTTATTAAACTGAATCAAAAGTAAATATAATTTTTTAATTATTTAGTAAAAAAAAAAGACGTTTTTGTAAAGATTTTTTTATTCTTGCGATGCATAAGAGATGCCCCATTTAAGTTTTTGTTTTTACTTCAAATATATTTTGACTTCTTATAAAACTCTTGCAGAGGCTTGATTGCTCTATTTTATTAAACATAAAAATTTTAAGAAGATATCCGTTATTATATAGTATATACTAGTTGATTTTACATCAATTCCTTAAAAGCGTAGGAACTTGGATACCTAAATTCCCTTTGGGTGAGGGTTGGAAGAATCGAGGAGTTATGCATTTATGATTATTTGCTTTTTTTAATTATCTTTCCTCTAAGTTACATCTTTCATAGAACATGTCTCCAAGTTAGACCGAATGTCCTTCAGTTCACTCCCATAGACTCGATTCCAGAACTACAGAGTCTCATTTCCTTCAGGGTAGGGAACTGCAGTTCTTGCTCAATAACGAATTAAAACTCTTAATAACTTCTCCTCTATCGGTTCGAAACCAATCATCGGAGGGGCATGGGTACAGTTAAAAGGGGAACAGCGAAGCAGTTAAAACTGTCGAGTCCCACAATATCCGAAATCGATGAGATTTCCACTCTCTTCCCTCCCTCGAAAGTATTTTGTACGGGCCGTCTTTTCCAAGACTCTGCTAGCCGGCCCTACCTCTTGCCGGGGCCGTTCCAGTGCGGGTTCACCCCTAATGGTTTAACACTCAACATGTGGTTCTTAGTGTATTGCTCATTTGAGCCCCTTGCACTTTCGGTCTTTAACGAGAGACAGATCCAAAGAGAGAACGATCGTGGCGCAGGGGTTCGATCAGAGGACGGATGTAGGTCGTTACCATGACAACCCTCCGTCTCAATGGACTGAGGGGGGACCTTTTTTGCAATCGATACTCATTCACCAGCCTCCCCTGCCTCTTCTAGAGTCCAGATTCCTCAGGACTCCTCCTCAAGGAAACTTCTGTACCGCCTCCTCCTCCTCCTCTTCTCATGACTCCTGCAGAGTTATGGAAATAGTTGGGGCAGAGGAATTGATGAACCTAGAAGAAAACTGTAATCCCGCAGTAGAAAGTGAGAGGGGCTTTTCGTAGCGCTCTGGTAGATGCGGAGGCATGTAGAGGAAAGATAGAAAAAGTATCCACTGCTGGGACTCGTTCCCCCAAGAAAAGTTTCCCACGACTTACTCTTCTTTCTTTCTTGAGTATTTTCTTAATGACCGATTTGAAAATAATTTCGTGTTTTCCCTTTCTTTGTTTTTTCTTCTTTTGGTTTATTTTTTTACTCCATTTACATTTCAATTTACTCGAACTTTCCAAACTATTCCATTTGTATATCTTCTGTAGTTACAGGCACAGCCATATTCATTCTTCCTTTAGTTTAAGAAGCAAAAAATCTTTCTTCATGCGCGTAAACGGAAAAAAATTAATATTTTTTTTCTAGTTTTTGTAAAGCGGAGAATTCTGACTCGAAGTGCTTTTAATGTAATTCAGAAAAATGTCATATTCAAACTATCCATAATATAGTATATGTTTCAGATGAAATCATACAACTCAATGGTTTTGTGGATAATTTTGTAAAAGAATTCAACATTATTTTCAAATAAATATGTATTTTTATATTTTTAAATATGTCAATTAATTAGGAGTATATTAAAATACATTATATTTTGGACACAAATTCCATAGTAATATATGTTAAAAGGAATTCAAACTCATAAAATTATTCTTTATGCTTTTATATAATTTTTCTTTATACTTTTATTATTATTATCTAAATTACTTTATTATTATTATCTAATCACTTATATAAAGAATTAAAAATAATTTTTGCACAAGAATGTTTTTAAAATAATTCATACGTAAAGTCAGTAGTTAAGATTCTTCTATAATATCGGAAACAGCAGAAAAATATCTTTCTTCTTTAAAAACTTTTAAAATCTAATTCGAAAATTACTAGTTTTGTAATGAAACAAATATTATTTAAATTTATATTGACCTTGAAAATTTAATAAAAGTTTCTGTTAATATATTATAAATTCTGAATTTAGTAAAAATTTAACAGACAAAAGCGGCAGAAAAATTAACAAAAATGAAAAAAATGTGCAAATTTTAAATTTGTTCATGATTATGATAAACAAAAAAACGCAGCAAATATTATAAATGTACTTCCATTCAGTTTATTTTATTTTATAACAAGCCGCCTTTGGCGACCAGCCGGTTCGCCAGTATTATTGCTCGCTAAAATTTTCAATTAAATATTTTAAGTAGCTGGTCTCTTAATAGATTCTCAAACAAAACATTTTTAATCTTCAAATTTTGATAGTCATACCAAACTTATACTGTTTAGATCCTTTCGTTCAATTTACTATATATATTTTGCTAATTTGCTGTCATTTCCGGAAAAACTTCAACTTTAATTTAAAGTGGAAATGATGAAATTGAAATTAATATAAACAAATTTTTAATAAAACCAAGCGTTTTATTTTATTTATCATCTTTATTGTTATTTATTAATTATTATTATTATTGACTGTGAGTATTGCAAACAGAATCGCTCGGTATTTAAGTCTTATGTTAACTACAAAATATTTTTCATTATTTATGTAATATCTCAAAAAATAATTCAACAAAAATTTCTGAGATTCAGCATAAAATTCAGTTTTCAGTTTTGCTTTCAAAAGGATTGAAATGAAATCAATAATAATATTTTGTTCCGGCCTATAAATATATTTCAAAAATTATGAAGTCTAAATTTAATGCAGTAAGGTATCCTATTCTGAGAAATATTCTAGACACGCCAAATTTTAAATGAATGAATGAATGTTTCTATTTTCCACGATCAACTAAGACTTATTTATGAAGTTTTAAATGTTAAAAATTTAGAAAAACTCAACATTTTCATAATCTTAGGCCAATTAATCTTGAGAGACCTGCGCGCTGATTGGCGTATTTTATTTGAAGCGATGGATGGAAAATCTAAAATTATCATTTTTTTATTGAATAGTGATATTCAAATTTTCATAAATCAGTCAGTTTAAGTGATTGATTTAGTTGATTGGAAATTAACTCTTTTTATTTAAAATATTAGTGTTTCAAGAACATTTTGTTAATCGTGATTTCCACAGCAGAAACTTTATGTAAAATCAAAAATTCGTTATTTACTAACAATTATTGAATCAAGTTACATAAAATATAATCATTTGCCATTTAGACCATTTTAGCAGATCTGTCATTTCCTACAGACGCGTGCCGAAAATTTATATTTTTGCAGATTTTATTTCCAAAAATATTTAATTTAATTTTAATTGGAGCTTTAATCAATGTGATGGCAGCACTTTGAAAAAAGCTAATTTTTTCCCATGAATGCGAAACGTGCTCGTGCAGCTTAATTTTTTTTTTCTTTTGTACGAAAAAAAATTATTGAAAAATATAGTTAAAATATTAATTTAAAAATTCATTAAAAATAGAAATTTAATTTGAAGGTTAAAACATTGATATCATTTAAAAGATAGATTTTTGATTTTTAATTTCATGTAAAAATCTTTTTTGTGCGATAATATATTTGGAAGTTATAGCAGAAACACGTCAAAATTTCGCTTAATTTTTAAATAACTATAATTCTAATTAAAAATTCCCAAAAAATAACCCCCAGGTGCACATTCCCGGATTCCAAGGTATACACGTCCCAAATTTGGTAGCTGTGGGTTGAATGGTCTGACCTGTAGAGCGCCAACAGACAAAGACACACACACACACTGAGCTTTTTTATAAGTATAGATGGGTGACAGATGGTCGCCATTATTGTGAGAAAGTTAGAAAAATTCCTTACGTGCTGATATATTTATGAAGACAAAGAAATTTATGGGCACAATGCTATAACGTTCTTTGTGAAATTTATTAATGTTTTCGAGAAATTTTGTTTAAAATAATCGCCAACTGTTCATTCTGTTCAATATGTATATTTATTGTATTTAATTCCCCTTTAATCTCTTATGCATGAGACGAGTTAACGATACCCTAAACAAATATCTTTAAACAAAATATGTAAATAACATTACACTTATTTCTTTATTGCATACATAAATCTTCACAATGGAGTCAATTCTCAAGATGCACTGTCCTCTCTCCTTCCAAAGCGCATTTGATAAAAAAAAATTATATAGCAAGCGAATCTGCGAAATTTCAATAGGACGCATATAGACATTCAGACACTGGCAAACAATCACTGTTATTAGTATAGATTAAATTATTAGAGATTAGGTAATATCGATCCAATGTCGAAGCACTGAAAACTATTAGACTGGAAAATATTTGTCAGCAATTCTTAGCTATATTTCTACAGATAGTATTATAAAATGCAAAATATAGGCATTATTAAGCTTTTATGCAATGCGCATATTCAAATATTTAATGAGACTTTTATAGAATCAGTACATGCATTCCAAATTCAATTTATAATTATAAGCATATCATAACTGATTAACTAGAATTTCGATCGAAGGCAGTTGTTAAATACATTGCCACACCCATTCCGAGTGCACGAAACGAGTCACTCACTATATAAATACATACTTCAGCTATTCAGTTTTTCATTTTCATTCATGCTTTATGATATATTATGCTGTATACAACTAACACATAATGAAGTTATCTCATAAAAATGTAAATATAGTGGTTCAAGCTTTATAATATATAAAGGAAAAGAGATGAGTTACATATTTCTTCTATGTACCAATTTTAACAAAGGAATATTGCTATTGAGTTAAGAACTGGAGATAACTTTTTAGAATGGCCAAGGAAAAAATAGAAGCAAAATAAAAACTTTGAAATTTGAAATAAAATAATACCATATTTCGCTTGATTTTCTTAATTTTTAATTTGAAAAGGGTTGTTTCTGAATCCAAAATTTTGAATGACTTTTGCTTCATAAGAAATGAATAGGATTTTTTCTTTACTTTAAAATCATAAAATCCACACATCGCGAATATTAACATACTAGTTATCTTTGATGACCATTTGGTTAGTGGATTGGGTCGCAAACACATTCTATTAAATATATTGAATAACTACCTCTCTATAGCTTTCTCTGAAAAAATGTTCACAATTTCAAATTTTGATAGACATATAGCTCATAATTTTTAGATGTCCTACACCTTTCTGTTTGTTTGGAACGAGATTACATCTAATAGTTTAGTTACCTAATTGGTAACACCTTTTTAAAATTAGTTTGTTTGTTTTTTGAAAAAAATAAAGAGTTGTCGATTTATATCTTTCAATCTAATTTAATACTTACAAATTAAAAGTTAATGCCGAAATCCGGAATCGAATCAGAGACCTTTAGACCTGTTCACTGTGCTCTACATTTCCTCAATTTTCTGATATCTATGTAAACTTTGAATTATAATTTGAATCGGACTTCAGTTAATGTGATAACTTCTTGAAATTCAATATTTCATTAAAAAATGCAAACATCAAAATTGAGATTGCTCAACAATTAAGTTTTGTATATATTAACCCTTTCTAGGGCAGTGGGAAGTATGCTTCCCACCAAATTAATGAATCTTTGCATGAAGTTATATAGGTTGGCATTAGTTGTGAGAAATTTTTCAATAAGACAGAAACTTAGATGCTTGAGTTGCTTATGTAAGAAAATGATGTGTGTTGATTTGTTAGTTAATTATTAATTAAAGAAATTAACTAATTAATCAAATTAAATTTATTTAATAAGTTAAATGAGTGACTTTTCTTAAGCTAATCTCAGTCTTAGAAATATTTTAATATATTTGACTAGAGAAAAATGGCCTTTTAAATGGCCTCAAGAATATGTTTCATAATTATGCAATATCTCAGAGGATTATTCAATAAACACTTCAATTGAAAACTCAATGTACTAATAGCAGTGTAAAAAATAACAGTAAGCTACAATAAGCTATAACAATCGTAATAAAATTTTATACATGCAGTTATATTGCAGAAAGGAGAAAAATATTGAAAAGTGCATAAACTTTAAAATTTTTCATCTTCACTTACTTTTCAAACTAAATCTTACTTTAAGTGCAACAAAAATTTAAAAAATTTACTCGAAGCATATTTTAAACAAAAACCTTTTTGACATGGAAAAATAAGCCATATATTCATATCGTCATCAACAACAATGGAAGAAAATTTAGGTGAAATATATTTAGTAACAAGGAAATATACGAATATGTATCAATAAATATTGCATATAATTTTGCAGACAATAATGAAAATTGAAATGAATAACAGTATGAAACAAACATGAAAGTATTGCCAATTTTCTATTTTTCGACATAACTGTCCTTCATGTTGAGGTAATCCCACGGGGAGGAGGGTACCTCGGAATTGAGGATGAGATGCTTCCGGAATGGTGGTTGGTTCTCGCCACATTTGTAGTTCACGAAATGATGTGTGTGGGGGGGGGATCTGGCTCCTCCCATCACTTACAGGACGTACTTCCTTAGAAAAGGGTTGTACCTGGACCGGTGATGGCCCTTAGGATTAAACCACAGCTCCCTCCAGCGTTATTGTTGCGCCGGTCTGGTCATTCAGATTTTATCGTGGGCCTTCGGGCGGGTCGGAGTTGTGCGTTTGTGATTATGATTCATAGTGAGGTATTTATCACAGCACTGAATTAGTTTGAAAAACCAGGTTTTTTTTTTTTTTTTTTTTAGAAACCCGTTATATCTGCGGTGAGTAATGAGTAATATCCAGTTTTCCCCCTTTCGTGCAAAACTGCGAATATTCGGCTGGGAAGTTTTGATGCATTCACGATACATCTCTAAATACCCCAGGTTTTATCTGTTTGAACACATGAAAAGAGTTATTGGTGGTCAGATGCTTGAATTTGATGATGACCTCAAATAGGCCATGCAACAGCGTCTGTATGTACAGAAGATGGCATTCTATGATATTTGGATTTTCAAACTGATTTAGTGCTACTGCAAATGCATCAACATGGATGACAATTGTATCGGAAACTAGTTAATTGGCAATAATTTTCATTTTCTTTTCATATTATCATGCTTTGAATTTTTATTACTATTCAAAATTATAGTAATAAAAATTAAATGCGTTACTTATTGATATTCCCTCATATATAATTGTGAAATAGGCTTAAAAATATCTTTTAAATATTCTTAAACAAATTGGCAAAAAATTGTACAGCAACTAAATTAGTAATAGAAAATACAATTTTATGCATTTTTAGATGATGCAGAATTCATTTTTATGCTTTAATATTTTTACACCGCTTTGTTGGAAAAAATAATAATTTTGTTTAATTTCAGGTTAACGAAAATTTCAGGAAAATTTCTCCAATGTGCATATTCCTACTCTCCAAATTTGTTCTAAAATATAATTCTGTTGGGAGCCAACATAAAGGCACCCCCCTTAATGTTTAATTAAACGTCTTTGGCAACCAGTTATTTCTTCATAATAATTACTAAAAACTTCAATTAATTATTTTGTGTAACTTAATTTTATCGTTTCCTCGGTAAGATATTTTGAAACTTCAAATTTTGATAGACATATAACTCATTCTATTTTAGAAACCTTATTCCAGTAGACTATTTTAGAAGCTTTAAAGCAGTAGAGTACTATAGAAGCTTCATATTTGTAGATTACTTCAGACGTCAGAATTTCGCTACAGTTTAAAAATTTCAAAGAAACCCTCTCAGAGATGCATATGTTTACCTTCAAGAGTACATGTGTGCCAAGTTAGGTAATCTTGATCAAACGATTTGGGATGTAGAGCGCTAATATGCACACACGGGCACATGCTTTCATTTTTATTATTAGTAGGAGTAAATAGAAATTAATAACATTTTCGAAAGTTAGCAGCATTGTCTAAAATATATAAAAAAAAGTGTAAGGGAATATATTTTTGTTAAATTTTATACAGTAAATATATATTCCCTCATCTCCAGATTTTGAATTTTCGCGTACAAAATTAAAACTCGCCCAATGAACAATTTTTACATTAAATACTTTTGATATACCCCACACCTTACAAGTTAAGAGAAAATTACATTATATAGAGATAAAAACATTGCAATATATGTTTATTATATATACATTTAGTTTGTCTTAGTTTGCTGGGAACGGTTGTCTCGATTTCGAGATGACAGCTTTATGAACTCGAGATTCGGTTCTAAAAATTATTTATTGTCTGTACGAACAGCATATCCGCATTTCACATAAAAGCAAAGGAATTTACATTTCCCTTTTAGATTAATGGCGTAACATGACAACATTAATACAAATATCGGCGGAAACTTATTATTCACAAATTAGAATTAGGAAACATTTCGTAACTTCCTTGTTTAAGCCATTTATTAATTTAAAATTAGAAAATCAATAAGATTAATAATCAATAATATTATGATACTCTATAATGTCATCCATGATAATGTAGCTTCCATAATGTACCACGCTTCTTCGAAAATTTTAAAATGTTCTATAATGTCATCCATTATAGAACATTTTAAAATCTTCGAAGAAGCGTTTTAGTGGATTGAGTAGTAAATAAAGATACTAATGGCACTTAGTTAAACTTGATACAATGTAACAATTTTTTTTCTTCCTTTAGCTTAATACTCCTTTCTAGGGGGGGGGGGATATTAAAGTTTGATTGATGATGGAAAATATCTTTATTAGTATTTAAATTCAAAAATTTATCTGCTTTGTTATTGTTTCTCATTTGCAAGATTTAAGATAATCCCGTGTATAAGTGTGAATTCATGTTTGAATAAATGGGATATACAAATTATTAGAAATATGTTAAGATTTCAAACAGATATATAAGTATAAAGACTTACAAGAGAGAATATTAATGAATTTTATTTCTCCTTAGGATCATATTTCCTTATGTTAAACTTTCTTGATGAGTTTTAAAGTTCATCGTCACCCTATTTGAATGACTTGTTAAAGAAACTTGGAGTATTACTGTAAAGGGATGGCATTTAAGAAGCGAATTAATAAACTGAGAATGAAAATAAGCAATCAATCGTTTTAAACATAATTACACTGCTACATTTATCTAAAAATTGTCGCACATTTACCAAAATAAATTTTATAATTACGCAAATTAAAAAAAATTTCAAAACTTTTTGAAAAGTATTTATCTTTAATTATTTTTATAGAAAGATTTTGTTTGTAGGCTATATTTGGCATTCATACTTTGAATGCAAAATTATAATTGTGTTTTTCGTATTGCCGTTTTAAGAATTTGATTATAGTATTTATTAGGTTAGAACTAAATGTATTTTGCCTCAGGAATTTTTGCTATGAAATTCCATGAAATACTACATTAAATCTGTGATGAAATGAAGTGAAAAAAAAAATGAAACATCAACATCGAATTCACATTTAAACGCCCCAGATCAAAGACAGCGTTCGTGAAAAATCACTGGAATTTTTATGTTTTCAATAATTATATGAACTTTAGATCAAAACCTAAAATATTTTTTGAGGATTGTTTTCACTTTTTAAATGATGAGTGACAATTTTATCATCGTCAAAATTTAAATTCGATTCATAAACTAGAAAAATTATCTGTGGTCTTCCATTATCTTTTTATTTATTGAAAATGAAATAAATACATTTTGATAACTTAATTTTATATTTAGTTTTGAAACTAGTGGAAAAAATTGAATTTAATTGAGAAATTAACTGAAAAATTGAATGAACAGAAATTGTCTTGTGCGCGTATAATGGATTTATTGAAATCGCAAAAATAATTCAGATTATAATGTACAGGGAACTTTAAATAAGGTTACAATAAGATTAATATTCAGCATCTGCATTTTCCCTGAAAAGAAAAATTTTTAATCAATATTTATCGAATATTATGATGTCTGTAAAAGAGGAAATTACTTCTATGCAACCTGTATGCTATATTTTTATATATTTTTAGCGAAAAAATTCTTCTTTACGGAAAAGATGCCCTTTCTAAAAATAAAGAAAAGTAAGAAAGTGCTAAATTAATAAATATTTTGAGAATAAATATCTATTTGTATATCAATAAATGTTCAGGAGAAGCTTTGAATTTTTTTCTATTTTCAATAAACATTCAATCTTGGGACCAAAATTTAAAATATTTTTAATAATCCTTTTCATTTTATGCTAAATAATTATTTTATCATCAGAATTTAAATTTATTTCATATAAATTTGAAAAATTATTTGTACTCATTTATTATGTACCATTTATATAATATTAAAAAAGATTCAACAAATCTTGAAATTCAATTTTTGAATTTTCTCAAAAATAAATTTTGGAAGATTTTAGCAATTTTGATTTCAATGCTAATTTTCAATCGCTAACAGGAAATGCAATTTTCCGAATAGAAATTCAAAATATATATAGTTTCTAATTACTGAGAATTTTGTACTGAAATCAACAATTTGGCATAGCAACAACCCATGTGTTGACTGCTTAAATTAATTTACTTCTTCAGGAAACGCACAAAAATAGACTTAATTCACTTTCCTTAATATATTTTACAATAGACTTTCATTTCAACAGAAATTTGTAATGACAACTTAAAAATAACCTCTTCAAATAAGATGAAAATAACATTTTTATAAAACCTTCTTTTCCCTCACATGATGCTTGCGATGTTTATCATCCCACGGATAAACTAAGCATAATTTATCCTTTAAACAATAATAGTAATATTAAAAAGTTAGGCTTCTCAATCTATGGGACACTCCAGATTTGATTTTAGAATTTTTTTTTTTTAATAGAAAAACGAATACTATCCTTTAAGAAACTGAACATGGTTTTTTAAATTCTGTAGATGGTTATTTGTAAAATAAAAGATATTTTTTTTATTATCTGATATGCTTAAATTAGTTGAAAGAGATCGAAATTCTGCAAAAACCGTTATGAAAGCATGCGGTTAATATTGATATAAAAATATGTGCCCTAAATCTTAATATCAAGAATCTCTGTTGTAAAGTAAACTTAAAAATCATTATGAAATCATGCTGTAAATATTGATATAAAACAATATATGTTCTAGAAATCTTAATCTCTATTGAAGAGCAAACTTAAAAGAATCTCTATAGAAGAAAAGAATCTATGAAAAAGAATCTCTATAGAAGAGCAAACTTAAAAATCATTAGGGAAGCACGTGACTAATATCGATATAAAAAAATAAGTGTTCAAAAATCTTAATATCAAGAATCTCTGTACTATAGCAAACTCACAAATCATTAGAAAAACATGCGGTTAATGTTGATATAAAAATATGTGTCCTAAAAAATCTTAATATCAGGAATTTATGTAGAAGAGTAAACTTAAAAATCATTAGAAAAGCATAGGTTAATATTGATATAAAAAATATGTTTCCTAAAAATATTTATATTAAGAATCTTTGTAGTAAAAAAAAAAAAAAAAAACCTTGAAAATCATTAAGAAAACATTCTGTTAATATTAATATATATACAAAATGTGTCATAAATTCTTAATATCAAGAATCTCTGCAATAGAATAAAATTAAAAAACATTTATAATGCACGTGGTTAATATTGATATAAAAAATATGTGTATTTAAAATCTTATGCTGTAGTAGAGCAAACAAAAATCATTTGGAAAGCATACAATCAATATTCATACATAATATATGTGTCCTAAAATTCTTAATGTTAAGAATCTTTGTAGTAGAGCAAATCTGCGAGCAAAGTTAGTTCAATCTCCTAGAAGAGAGTAGATCAGTGACCTCTATAAAAGAACTTTGAATAAAATAACTGGTCTATCTCTACGAAATTACCCTACGAAAATAAAACAAAAGAGAACAAGACAGGGGAAAAAAGTAAAAGAAAATATCTTTTTTCAAGGCGGCAAACTTGTGTAAAAATAAAAATTTGAACTTGGAAAAGAAGTGTTATCGGGCCTTTTAGGCGGAACAAGAGAAAGGCCCACTCGAAATCGAGCAGACTTAGCAGGGAAAGACACAATGGAACTGCTGCACAAGCACCATCGTCGGAACAAAGGGGCTCGTAATTCGCTCTCGAAGCCCCTATAAAGCGTGCATTTTTAAGCATGGGTTTTCCTTCTGTCCACCGTTGTTGGAACCTTCTGATGGAAGATCTGAAACGTCTCTTCGGCTAATGCGACGATTGCATTTCTCATTTACACACAATGGGAGCTACTAATTCTGAAGTGAAGGAACTTTATTTGCGAGGGGAATTGTACCATTTTGTTACAGCTCTTCAGGGTAGTTTTTGTTGCACCATTTCTGTTAAAGAAGATGAAGGGATGTACATAACATTTTACCTATTCTTGATTAATATAGTTTTTCTAGTCTATTGGTTTTATTTGTTAAAAATATATTTACAAGAAAACTATATCATTTCATTTGATTTTTTCTTAATGGCTTTGATTGCTTCGCTTAATTAGAAAGAGGACTATTGGATGAACGCAATGCTTTAATTTATCTAATTCCTTTTTATGCAGTTATATGTGCTGGAGAACAATACCAATTATTTGGGAGATCTATCTGCCATACCTGCCAAAGCGAGGACGACTATATATGCATAATATTTTAACTATCTTTGATGAATAGTTTTTCTTGTCTATTGTTTTAATTTGTTGCTGATGTATTTGCTGGAAAATCACACCATTTCGTTGGATTTTTTCTTGGTGACTTCATTTTAGTTTCAAAGATTACTGAATGTCTGAAACATGTTAACTATTCTAGATTATTACAGCACTTTAGTACATTAAATTGATTTTTATGTAGTTATATTTACTGGAAACGATACCATTTTATTAGATCTACAGGTAGTGTTGGTTGCTTCGTTTCTGTTTCACAAACATTTATAAGATACTTATAACATATTAACAAATCAAGGTAAACACAATATTTTTAGTCTATAGAAATAATTTTTTTACAGTTGTATTGGCAAGAAAATAATATCATTTCATTAGATCGCCTTTAGGTGGTTTTGGTTGCTTCATTTTAGTTATAGAGAAGATAATAAGATGTAAATAACCTGTTAACTATCCTGATTTAACACAATTTTTCTAATCCATTGCCATAATTTTTGCATTTTTTTAAGATTAACACATTATTTTTAGCCGATTTAAATAATTTTTTGCAGTTGTATTAACAAAAAAATATTACCATTTCATTAGACCTCCTTTAGATGGTTTTAATTTCTTCATTTCCATTACAGAGAAGATTATAAGATGAAATAACTAGTTAATTATCCAGAAGTAACACAATTTTTCCAGTTTTTTTAACATAATTTTTTGAAGTTGTCAAGGTTAACACATTATTTTAAGTCCATTGCAATAATTTTTTGCAGTTGTATTTGCAAAAAAATAATACCATTTCATTATATAGCCCTTATGTGGTCTTGGTTCTTTTATTTCAATTAGAAGATTATGACATGTAAATAATTTGTTAAATGTCCTAGAGTAACACAATTTTTCTAGTCTATTGAATTGATTTTTTACATTTGTATTTGCATAAGAATCTTGCCATTTCATTCGATCTCGTCTTGGTGGTTTTGATTACTCCATTTCAGTTTAAGAAGAGATAGGATATATACATAACATGTTAACCATTCTAAATATTCTATTGTATTGATTTAATTTACAGAAATCATATTTTCAGAGAAATCCTATTATTTGTCCAGATCTCTTCTTGATGGTTTCGGCTGCCTCGTTTCAGTTAGGCGAAAAATGTAAGGATGTATATAACATGATAACAACTTTGAAATAATATAGATATTTTAATCTTTTGATTTTATTCGTTAAAATAACGCTCGCTTTCTTAATTATACAGATGTGCTTAGAATATAGACGGAAATCTTGAATCATAATGTAAATATAACAGAAAAGTAAGCATGGAATTCAGCTTCGCTATTTCATAAAGGAAAGATACTTCACATATTTAACGAGCATCATCTCGTGGTTAGCAGTAAATGCGGTCGAATGGATCAATACCCAAATCAATCTTCTCTTTTGTTGTAAAAAGGATATTCAAAATTTACGGTGCATATACTTTTTTTTTCTTTTGCACAATACGATTACATGAAATTTCATAATTAATTGAGATTCAGCTGTTTACACAAAGGAAGATTCTAACTGTTCAGCTTCCTTCGAAGGAATTCGTAGAAATTTCAACTTATATTATTCTATAAAAACTGCATAAGTACTATTGTTAATTCAAGTTAAGTCTACATTTAATAAAAGTGTACTAATATAAAATATTTCATTGGATATTTGGGAGTACTTTATTTCAGATTGAAACAGAAAATTCTATTTAGCTCATAAGCACATTTAAAATTAAAGATAAGGCAAAAATAAAAGAAATTTATTGTTACAAAAGACACTTCATAAATACATCATTTGCAACTAGAAATAACAAGTCGTTTAAAGAAAATGAATTCGCTTATTTTTATTTAAATGGAAAAAATAAAATAATGCACACTCTCTTTCCTTCTTTTTTCACCATTCGCATTTTAATTGCTGTCCTCTGTGTTTTTTATAGAGAAATTAACAAATAATATTAATTCTCATAAATTAATAGATTACTGAAAAAACTTAGTGTTAATATTTTTTTATTTTTAAAAGGTGACTTTTAACTGATAATTATGAAATATAAAGCTGATATTAAACATTTTTATCAAGCTCACATCAAATATTCATTTTCAATGGATTTTTTTTTAATTTTCTAATTGTTAGTTGGTTTTCATCTTCAAGATTTGAGCTTATCTAATTTAAATAGTTTCCTTTTTTTTTAGTTTTCTTTTTTATTCATGTTTAGTTATGAATATTCATTTATATGTGGTATATGTGTATATGTGGTTTTCATCTTCAAGATTTGAGCTTATCTAATTTAAATAGTTTCCTTTTTTTTTAGTTTTCTTTTTTATTCATGTTTAGTTATGAATATTCATTTATATGTGGTAAAGACATGCACTAAAATTTAGAACCAAAGCGACTAAAGAACAAAAGCGAATGAGTCCAGCCCCATCAACTAAACGTGACTGTACTTATGCCACATAACCCTCTCATTTTTTGTATCCAAGAAAAAGTCCGATTCAAACTTGTAATTTATTTGCTGTAGTTTTCTAAAACTTTTCAATTAGGATTATGATGCATTTACTATATGTCGGAAGTGCCTGTTCAGTTTCTCTTTC